>PPNT02000052.1:0-87963 GCA_003708285.2 Petasospora xylosilytica | reverse complement strand
GTAAGACTCATCCCAAGTAGAAGTAGTTGTCGTAGTGATAGTAGACGGAACTTCAACAATGACAGTCTCAGTCAAGCCAGAAGAAGCAGACTCAGTGATCGTCGTGGTGTAGCGGCCAGTCCATGTGGAAGTCGTCGTCACAGTATGAGTTCCTGGAACATCAACATCAACAGTAACAGAGAGGTCACCAGAGGAGAATGGCTCAGTAGTCGTGGTGGCATAAGACTCATCCCAAGTAGACGTCTTTGTAGTAGTCACAGTAGATGGAACCTCAACAATGACAGTCTCAGTCAAGCCAGAAGAAGCAGACTCAGTGATCGTCGTGGTGTAGCGGCCAGTCCATGTGGAAGTGGTCGTCAAAGTCTGGGTTCCTGGAACATCAACATCAACGGTCACAGACAAGTCACCGGAGGAGAATGGCTCAGTAGTCGTGGTGGCGTAAGACTCATCCCAAGTAGAAGTAGTGGTTGTAGTGATAGTAGATGGAACCTCAACAATGACAGTCTCAGTCAAGCCAGAAGAAGCAGACTCAGTGATCGTCGTGGTGTAGCGGCCAGTCCATGTGGAAGTGGTCGTCAAAGTCTGGGTTCCTGGAACATCAACATCAACGGTCACAGACAAGTCACCAGAGGAGAATGGCTCTGTGGTCGTGGTGGCATAAGACTCATCCCAAGTAGACGTCTTTGTAGTAGTCACAGTAGATGGAACCTCAACAATGACAGTCTCAGTCAAGCCAGAAGAAGCAGACTCCGTGATCGTCGTGGTGTAGCGGCCAGTCCAAGTAGAGGTAGTAGTCAAGGTATGAGTTCCTGGAACATCAACATCAACAGTAACAGACAAGTCACCAGAGGAGAATGGCTCTGTGGTCGTGGTGGCGTAAGTCTCATCCCAAGTTGAAGTCGTTGTCGTAGTGATAGTAGATGGAACTTCAACAATGACAGTCTCAGTCAAGCCAGAGGAGGCAGACTCGGTGATTGTGGTGGTGTAGCGGCCAGTCCAAGTAGAAGTGGTAGTCAAAGTATGAGTTCCTGGAACATCAACATCAACAGTGACAGACAAGTCACCAGAGGAGAATGGCTCTGTGGTCGTGGTGGCGTAAGACTCATCCCAAGTAGAAGTAGTCGTGGTGGTGACAGTAGATGGAACCTCAACAATGATAGTCTCAGTCAAGCCAGAAGAGGCAGACTCGGTGATTGTCGTGGTGTAGCGGCCAGTCCAAGTAGAAGTGGTAGTCAAAGTATGAGTTCCTGGAACATCAACATCAACGGTCACAGACAAGTCACCGGAGGAGAATGGCTCAGTAGTCGTGGTGGCGTAAGACTCATCCCAAGTAGAAGTAGTCGTGGTGGTGACAGTAGATGGAACTTCAACAATGACAGTCTCAGTCAAACCAGAGGAAGCAGACTCAGTGATGGTCGTGGTGTAGCGGCCAGTCCAAGTAGAAGTTGTGGTCAAAATATGAGTTCCTGGAACATCAACATCAACAGTGACAGACAAGTCACCAGAAGAGAATGGCTCAGTAGTCGTGGTGGCATAAGACTCATCCCAAGTAGACGTCTTCGTAGTAGTCACAGTTGACGGAACCTCGACAATGACAGTCTCAGTCAAGCCAGAGGAAGCAGACTCAGTGACTGTGGTAGTGTAGCGGCCAGTCCAGGTAGAAGTCAGCGTAGTGATAACAGTAGTTGGTGTATCAATGTCAACAGTGACTGTGAGATCTCCGGAACTGAAAGGCTC
Organism: Petasospora xylosilytica; assembly: GCA_003708285.2. Classification (NCBI taxonomy): domain Eukaryota; kingdom Fungi; phylum Ascomycota; class Saccharomycetes; order Phaffomycetales; family Wickerhamomycetaceae; genus Petasospora; species Petasospora xylosilytica. The sequence continues at coordinate 86,226 of PPNT02000052.1, read as the reverse complement.
AGTACTCGTAGTGGTGTCTGACCCAGTCCAAGGCTTGGTTGCAGTGGTAGTAGTAGTGGTTGGGACCTCAACAATAATAGTCTCGACCGAACCGCCCGAGCTTGGAGTCTCTGTGAGCGTGGTTGTGTAGTGACCTGTCCATGGCTCTGTTGTGGTGGTGGTTCTCAAGCAGGAGGCGAGGTCAGGCGTCTCAATGATCTCAGTGATCGTACTGTCCGTGCCAGTGACGAATCTCGTGGAAGCAACACATCCTGTCCAGGTCTCAGTGATTGTAACCGTGCTTGGTTTAGCTGTTTGTTGTTGTTAGTAAACGCGTCTCTTGGGTAAAAGGGCATGATTGGCTCAAAATTATCGCGAATTCGCGAAATCTCGGAAAAAGTCCCAATGAGGAAGTTTCCACTGAGAACGGAATTTCGAAACGAGAGTCAACTCTTGATTCTTGAAGAAAGTACTCACATTCACCTTGACCATCACCGTTGGCAGCACCACTGACAGGAGTGATGTTGATAGATCTGGAGTCAGAATCAGATCTTCCACCTCTGGTGCACTTGGCGGAGTAGCTGTATGAAACAGTGTATGTCTCGTACTTAGAGATGTCACCGAAGAAAGAGATCCAGAAGCGATCACCAGCTGGGATAGCACCGAAGGAGACGGTAAGTCTTGTCTCACCGTTGGAAGTGGAGATGGTTGGACTGCTGAACTCAGTACCAGCTGAGAAGAAGTTGAAAGCGTTGATAGCAGTGGTGTAACCGACTTCGAGGTTGTCAGTGTCAACGGTGGCTCCAGCACCAGAGAAGGACAAGGTGAAAGTACCAGAGGAAATGCCGTTGGAACAGGAAGATGGTGGGGCCTGGTAGTAGTAGAAGATGTCACCAAGCATAGTGATTCTGGACAAGAAGTTGTATGTGTTGGTGGAGACACTGGTGAAGTCAACAGAAGAAGACAATGAGGTCTCCTCAGAGCCAGACTGGGTCCAAGTGACGGTGTTCGAGCCAGCAACCCAATCCTGGGCGGCATCAACGGTCTCTGTTCTTCCACCACCGTCAAAGACAATCTCAAATTTTGCAGTACCAGAGACCGTTTCGAATCCAGAAAGGTCAGCAGTAATGGTACAGTCGAGCTCAGTGTAGGAGGCTCTTCCACCAGCTGGTGTGACATCACAAGTGGCCATGGTAGTGCCATCAAGAGTGATATCGAAGCTGTTTGACAGTACGCCATTGTTCAAGATTCTTAGCTCGTACACTTCAGGCATCTTCAACCAGAATGTATCACCTGTAGAGACTTCATCTGGGTCAATGGTCCAGGACATGGAGACGTCATACCAATCAAAAGGTCTCGAGGTGGTGGTGGCTCCGGAGTTCGTGATGGAGTCAATGGAAGTGAAGAAGCTGACCTCCTTAGAGAGGGCAGTCCCAGCAAGGAGCGAGCCAATGCTGGCTTTACTGAGCTTCATGACTAACGATGGATATGCGAGGAGAGGGAAGCCGCCTGAGATCTTGGAGAAAGCAGGAGAAACCGCCACACTCTTATACTCCTGCAAAACGGCAAAGTTTGGGCCGAGGCTTTCGAAATAGTGTCCCCATTGATGTGGTAATGATCCAGAATAAGAGCTCAAGAATACATAGTGCTTCCACTTTCAGCGGCGCGGGTTATGCGTGGTTACTTTGACGGTGCTCAGATTTGTCTTTCATGCGTCTTACCCATATTGAGACCGCCTTATTCTCAACCCGCCTTGACCACCTCGAGAATTACGTGTAACTTTATTTGGAGATTGTCCGTAGTGCTTGAAATAAAGCCCACCACTTAATTTCTCATGGGTGATTGAAGCGCATTGTGACCTTTGTGATGCCCCCTTCCCGTCTGTCTTCTCCTCGGGATCTTAAGCCAGATCTCGATCCAGCGCAGCGGCCAGGTACTTCTCTGCGAGCTAAGCGAGCCGAAAACGCAGGTTGGCACCGTACAATCTTGGTCAGGTCGAAAAAAAAAATAATCTCCATGCAATCCATTGCCCATTTGGGAGTTTGCCGTGGACCATGGCCTATTCTTGGCGAGCCGAAGAGTCCTGACTCCTGACTCCTTTGGTGGTTTGGTGGTGACCGCTTGCCCGCTTGCCCACTCTGCACGCGCTCCAACAATAAGTGTGCTCGCTTGCGCATGGCCACAGAAGAATTCTCTGTCTGGAATCTCGGATCTGTCTGTGGCTTTGTGGGTTTTGTATGAGTGTGTCTGGGAAGTGTTCGGTTGTGTGTTGGCGAGTGGTATTGTGAGACAGCCAAACACCCGAGCGTAGTCTGATCTCTATCTGATTCTACCGTACTGGGAAGAGCCCAACAGCGGAGATAGAGCCAATGGTCATAGCGGAGGAGCTATTATTCTGGCCACTCACCCCAAGGGAGATCTTGGCTCTCTTGGAGATCTTGGGAGGCGCATCCGGCGGCTTCTAGAAGGCTGCAACAAAGAGGCCAGACAGACGCACGGCAATTTAGCGAGCAGGTGCGCCGGAGTGACAGGCGCTGACAAAGAAGGCGGGATTTGGTTGGAGGATACTGGCCAGTTCCAGAAGGCGTGTGGAATGTTCCTGGTGGCCCGGAACCCCGGAACGTTGAGTTTGCTGTCAATATTTGAGGCAAACGTCGAGATCTTGGATGCTCACGTATCGGGAACTCGCAGCCTGGAAGCATGAGCCGTGCCGCTAGCTGCACAAAGGCGAAAAGATGTTTTGGCGCCAGACTTCAACTCTCTTTAACGGTTCAACCCCACAGTCGCCGTGAGGAGGCACCGCTTCAAGACGAGCGAATCTGGACTAGATATGTGCCCACGATATCTCCTGATTGTGCTCAATTGGCACACGGTGCTTGTGGGACTCTGGGGTCCTGCGACGTTGTCTATTAAGGCGGGGTGAGCTAAGCGACTCAGGCGGAGCTGAACCGCATATGAGCATGTGAGCAACCACTAAAAGGACCGAGCAAGCCATAACTGGAAAGGATATAAAGTTCAAGCATAGACACTGTGCCTCCAAACCCGTCACCTGTGCTTGACGTAGCGTCGTAGACTGGACTTCCTGCTGACAAGGCCCCCTCTCTGCATACTAACAGATGTATCATGTCTAGTAGTGCGCTTCAAATCTCTCCCAGACCAGGTCCTTGTGCATTTTTGCATTTATGTATGCTTGAAAAAACAGTCATTTATGTACTCTAGCTAGACAGAACATCATACAACGACGTACACGTCTTTCAAGCTGAATTTAAGCCGCTGAGCCAATATGCACGTGACTTACACGTGACTATCACGTGCCAAGGTGAGGCTACGGAAGTGTCGGAATCCCATAAGATGAGCCGCGCTACTTCTAAAAGCCATTCAAGGGGCTAGCGGCCCAAACAGGATAACACGAAGTGCTCTGACACTCTTTATCTCCATGAGACGGAACTCCGATGCACGTTTTCAGCACTTTACAGAGCCGTTACTAAGGAAGACCGAAGTCCGTCGGTCTATCGCGGCCAGAGAGCCGAACTCCAGAATCTTGATGACCGAAGTGCGGAGAGGAAAGAGACTCTTTTAAACCTCAACACGCCCCAGCACAAACCAGCAGAGGAGGGCAAGAATAAGATGATATCAAGCACAGATCACTCGTTACACTCCAAGAGAACCTCTGTGGCCTCGGAGACACCATACGCCGTGAGCCCACTGGAAAACAGCGACGAGATTGCGGAAGAGGAAACAAGGGAGTATATGGAGCAAATGGAGAGAACCGACACTGCATTCTCCCTCCAGCCCGACGAGGCGGACATTGAGACCATCTCACGGCACTCATCACGAAGATCGAGCGAGAAGGACCACTTCGAGGTTGCCTTTGATGGGCTGGACGACAAGGAAAACATTGTGGAGGGCATGACTAAGTTGCGCAAGTGGTGGATCACCATCATCATCGCAGGCGCATCTATCTGCGTTACTATGATCTCATCAGCGTGGTCCATGGCCTCGGAAAACATCGAGAAGCACTTCAACATCTCCAGAGAAGTGTCAGTGCTCGGAATCTCTCTCTACATCTGGGGTCTTGGCATTGGGCCATTGTTCCTGAGTCCGATCTCTGAGTTCTATGGAAGAAAGATCACATTCATCTTTGGTCTCTCATTATGCACTGCATTTCAGTTCCTCACTGCATTCTCACCGAACTTTGGTGGCCTGCTCTTTGGGCGCTTTGTCTCAGGATTCTTTGGGAGTTGCTTCCTCTCCATTGCAGGTGGAACCATCACGGACATCTTCAAGAAGCATGAGATTGGTGTTCCGATGTGCGTCTACTCTCTCTCCCCATTCGCTGGCCCCTCACTTGGACCACTCGTCTCAGGATTCATCAACGAGCACATCTACTGGCGCTGGACATTCTACGTGCTTCTCATCTTCTCCGGCGTCATGCTCATCCTCGTCGTTCTCTTCGTCCCAGAAACATACAAGCCAGTCCTTCTCATCAAGAAAGCCAAACGTCTACGCAAAGAGACCGGAGACGACAGATACTACGCTCCACTTGAGATACTTCAAAAAGACCAATCAGTGCTGATGACTTGCCTTGTTTCTCCAAAGCGTCCATTGCTTCTTCTCTACAAAGACCCCATGATGACAACGCTCTGCCTATACACTGGAATCGCCCTGGCAATCGTGTATCTCTTCTTCATTGCTTTCCCATACATCTTCAGAACTATCTTTGGCTTCTCACTCTGGGCACAGGGAACGTCCTTCCTGGGAATGCTCATTGGCATGATGGTGGGTGGCTCAACTGCGCCTTTCTTCCAGACCGTCTACAACAAGAAAGTGCAAGCCAACGGAGGAAAGGGCCTGCCAGAGTGGAGATTCTATCCCTTCATCATCGGCTCGTTCGTCATGCCCGCGGGGCTTTTCATCCTGGCATGGACGAGTTATCCATACCTCCACTGGATCGGCGCCGTTATTGGAAGTGGAATCTTTGGATGTGGCGTGGCACTCGTGTTCCAAGGGATCTTCTCATACACTGCTGATGGATACAGGCTGTACAGCGCCTCTGCTATGGCCTGCAACTCCTTAGTAAGAAGTACACTTGCTGGAGTTTTCCCCTTGTTCGGGTACCAGATGATGGTCAATCTGGGAGTCAACTGGGGTGTCTCCGTCCTGGCGTTCATATCCGTGGCTATCATCCCCGCACCGTTCTACTTCTACTACCACGGCGAGAAGTTGAGAGCTAAGAGTCCTTATGCTTGGAGTATGGATTGACCATCTGGATCACAGTAAAAGTATTAATTTATCGGCCTATGGCTTGTAGTACATACACATTCTCTTCCGAAAGGAGCTAGAATGGCAGTGTTGCCCTACACAGTGCATGTTGCCCTATTGGACCAGTGACCAGTGACCAGTGACCAGTGACCAGTGACCAGTGACCAGTGAACACTGAACACTGTACACAGGTGTGACGTGTCAGGCGGTGTTAGGCGGCTCCGAGTACCAGATGCCACGAGTTTCCACGTCTTATTCTCCTTCCCCGGGAGAGCTTTCGTCACCATTGCCTCTTTGGGCGACGTGCATATTTCGCCGTCGCTGGGATGTCTTCGTTTTGAAGCACCTGGGGATAAAAGCGGAGAAGAGCTCCCGAAAAAGTCCGCCCACGAATTCGGCGCCTTTAACTCCGCCGTGATGGAGGCGAAAAGTCACAATAAACTCGTCAAGGGCATCAGAATTATGAGACGTGGGATTTGTCATGATCAGATTGGCCAATGAAGCTTCCTTTGTTGCATTAACTCCGTCTCTAGAAGGGCTATGGAGCTCGGCGTCGGGATTGAGACACGGACTTCGAGGAGCAACCACTACAGCCACGGATTTAACAGAAGCAACGGTCTTCTGACTTTCCTCCATCTATGAGTATCATGTATGACTCCTCTTATTTGTCCGATCCACCCTGCCTATGATATAAGAGCACTCAACAGCCATGAATTCAACGACCCCTGAGAGTCCAGCGATACCGAAGCACCACAGCCACATCAGCCATCAACTCAAGCCAACTGCGCTACGTCAATGGAGCCACACATCAGCCCAGCTTCTCTACCCGCTGATTACTCCCTTGCTCAACAAGGCTCAAGCCAATATCTGGAACAGCTCGAGCGCACAGACACTGCCCCTTCATTCCAACCAGACGAGGCCGACATCGAGAGCTTATCACAGCACACGGTTGAATCACCAGAAGAGGACAAGTTCGAAGTAAAGTTTGACGGACTCGACGATGAGGAAGACATTGTTGCCGGGATGTCCATACTCCGGAAGTGGACAATCACCTTGATCATTGCCCTCTCGGCGGTGTGTGTCACCATGATCTCATCAGCCTGGTCGATGGCCTCCCAGAACATCCAGGATCACTTCCACATCTCCAGAGAGGTCTCGGTCCTTGGTATTTCGCTATACATCTGGGGTCTCGGTATTGGCCCTCTGTTTCTGAGCCCCATCTCCGAGTTTTATGGGAGAAAGGCAACATTCATCTTTGGACTGACCCTCTGTACCGCCTTCCAATTCCTCACTGCCTTCTCTCCAAACTTTGGTGGACTACTCTTTGGGAGATTTGCTTCTGGAGTATTTGGAAGTTGCTTCTTGAGTATTGCAGGAGGAACGCTTACGGATATCTTCAAGAGACACGAGATCGGTGTCGCAATGTGCGTCTTCACGCTCGCACCTTTCGCTGGTCCATCGCTTGGCCCCCTTGTCTCAGGATTCATCAACCAGCACATCAATTGGCGTTGGACATTCTATGTGCTGCTTATTTGGTCAGGCTCACTGCTCGTTATCGTGACATTCTTTGTTCCAGAGACATACAAGCCAGTCCTTCTCGTCAAGAAGGCGAGTCGTGTCAGAAACCAGACAGGAGATGAGAGATACTTTGCACCGCTTGAGAAGCTCCAACACGAGAAGTCAGTGCTTATGACATGTCTGTGTGCTCCAAAGCGCCCAATATTACTACTCCTGAAGGATCCAATGATGATGGTGCTCTGCCTCTACAGTGGCCTCGCCCTCGCCATCACATACCTCTTTTTCATCGCCATGCCATACATCTTCAAGACAGTCTACAACTTCAAGCTATGGGAGCAAGGTATGTCATTCCTTGGAATGTTTGTGGGCATGCTCGTCGGTGGGTCTACGGCGCCGTACTTCCAAGATGAGTACAACAGACGTGTTGAGCGCACTGGTGTTAACAGACCAGAGAACCGGTTCTACCCATTCATGCTTGGTGCCTTCTTGATGCCAATTGGACTTTTCATCTTGGCGTGGACGTCTAACCCACATGTTCATTGGATGGGGCCAGTTATTGGTGGAGGTGTGTTCGGTTGTGGTGTATCTCTCATCTTCCAGGGCATCTTTGCCTACACTGCTGACGTGTACAGACTGTACAGCGCTTCGGCAATGGCTTGCAACTCTTTGGTCAGGAGTATGCTGTCAGGTATATTTCCGCTGTTTGGGTACCAGATGATGGTGAACTTGGGCGTCAATTGGGGCGTCTGTGTACTCGCTATCATCAGTGTTGTTATCATTCCCGCTCCTTTCTACTTCTTCTTCTACGGTGAGAAACTGAGGAGCAGAAGTCCTTATACATGGAGCATGGACTCCTGATAAGCGCATGATCTAGATCAATGTAATGGTAATATATTTTACTTCATGTGAACTGCATATATAAAAGAGTCGTGTCTCGCGGCGTAGAAGAGCGCCGCACGTCATATGTGACATCAGCTAATACCATTGATTAACCTTTTCATCTCGACCACGGCTACTCTAGTTCATAATTTAATCAACGTCATTAAGGAAGTTTGGAATGTATGTTAATTCAACTGCATATAATAGCAGGAACCGTATATAATTATATGAGAAGTCCAAAAGTGATATTAATAAAAGATCGTCGTCACAGCGTGGGGGTATGATTAGAAGCTCTCCTCCCCAACGAAGAGAGCCCGTATGCAAAATAAAACTTGACAAAGCTTCTTCAAACCTTGTCCTCAACAGAAGATCCTGAGTGGCCCTCATCCATCTTGGCCTGGAGCTTTCTAGTCTCCTCGGCCTGCTTTCTCATGACAGCGGCATAACCGAACTGAGACTTCATTCTCAAGGCTGGTCCCCACTTTTCGAAGACCCATGGAACAGGAACCATGGCCAAAGCAATGAAGGCAAACAAGGAAGAAGCCCAGTCAATTCCAAGACGGTTGTACATCTGCACAGTGAAGAGTGGGAAGACAGAAGCCAAGATGTATCTGAAGAGGTTGTTGGCAGCAAGAGCGGAGGCAAGAGAAAGTGGTGGGTATGACATAGAGAAGTAGATCATTGTGCAGAAGAAGATCAGGATCAAACCAAATCCGAATGGAACACCTGCAATGACCGGACAGATCCAGTGAACGCTTGCCCTGGAAGACCAACCAAGCCAGAACAAGGATGGAGGCAAGACAACAGCACCGATCTTGGCCAAAAGAAGACGGGACTCTGGTGGGTCAAACTTCAAGTTTCCTTGGTCATCACGTGGGCCGCGAGATCCATCGGCGTTCTTCTTGAACCAGACGAAACGGTCCAAGTAGACGTAGAACGAGCAACCGATGATGAAGCCAATCATAATACCAATGAAGGTGAGACCAGAAACACCGAGCTCCATCAAGTAGACACCACGGAAGATGATAGGATAAGCCTCAAAGAAACCGAAGAGGACAGCAAAGACAAAGGCAATGTAGATGGAGAACACCATGACGATTGGCTCAACAACAAGCATCTTCAATGGAATCATAAGTGTGACACCAATCATAGCCTTGAGGAACTCAATAGTGCTTCCTTTGTTCTTAGCAAGCTTGATGCCTCTCTTATGTGCCCTGCTCTTCAAGATAACCGGCTTGTAGGTCTCTGGAGTGAGTAAAACTGGAACAAGAATGACACCAGCAAACATGAGATTGACCCACATGGTCCACTTCCATCCCTTCTTCTCAGCAACGAATCCCCCAATGACCGGGCCAAGAACTGGTCCCATGAATGGAGCAAGACAGAACCCAGCCATAGCCAGACCCATCATCTCAAACTCCCAGATGTCAGCAATGGTACCACCGGCGATAGCCATGGCTGGAGAAGCAAAGAGACCAGCAAAGAATCTGAGCACGAGGATCTCTCTGATCTTGGAAGAGAGACCGACACCCATGGTGAAGAGCATAGAGATTGGCAATGAAGAGATGTAGACAATTCTTCTTCCAAACAACTCAGACATTGGGGCAGCAATGGCCGGTCCAAAGGCCAAACCAAGCAAGTAGAATGTCAATCCTGAGATTGCCAACTCCTCGGAAACCCCAAGCTTAAGAACGATGTCAGGGACACCACAAACGTAGAGAGAGGAGCCAAATGTGACAACGAGACAGATTCCAGCAGTAACCATTGTTGCGGACCAACGCTTCCAGGTTGGCCAATTCTTTGGATTGTCTCTGTCCGTTGGTCCATCCCAGTCGAGGAGGTATGGGTTGATGCCCTCGTCTTCCTTTGGCTCTTCTTCTGGCTCAATTGGACCCTTCTGACTGAGGAGTGACTTACGCGACATAGTTCTCTGGAGAGCAAGGTGGAAGTCTTCCTGCTCTGCTGGGTTGGTGCTCACGACACCCGGGCCGTAGATAGATGCATGGTCTTCGAAGGAATGGGCAGATTTGACGGACGACAGTGTACGCGTGAGTTTGAGCGGTTCGTGGGTCTCGAGATCTGTGTCCTCCGGAGACGATGTTGGAATGTACTCTTCGACAGCCTCGTCGTTCGCATCGTCGTCGATCTGTGCTTCTTCGTTAGGCTGTGGCTGAGCTTCTGTCACCTCGATGGCTGGTGCTGTTGTGTCTGCATCAGCCTCTGGCTCGTTCTTGATGGTGCCCATGGACTCGGCATCATTGTCAATCGTCTCCTCAGCAGGTTCTCCTTCATCGTCAGTAGGGACATGGGAGTAAGCCGATTCGAAGTCTGTGGATGACATTTGGGTGGACGAAGACACCAGAGAGTGTGTGGATGGCAGAGAGCCGATCTGGACTTGGTTCGCTTGCTGCTGAGCCTCTCTGAGAGCGGCTTCCTCTTCCTTGGAAGCACCAAAAACGCCCATTGTGTGATTTTGGATGGTGAAGAGAGGGATTTCTCGTCAGATAGGGGTTGACGGTGTGGAAAAGGAGCGGCGAATCCTTTTTATAACCTGAGCCACCAAGCTGTTTTGACCGAGGCCCAGCGGAACATTTGCTGCAGCGTCATGCAGGTTCTCTGTGGATTATATAAGAGATTACATAATATTTCGCGTAGTGATTACATAACTTTTTTTCTTTTTTGATGTTTTTGTTGCCCGTACCAGTACCCGGCCGCGTCTGGCTACGTGCATCACCGGGGCAACACGCTCGGTGTTTTGATAATTCTCAGCTTCGATTTTAAAACCTCGCCTCTACAATTGAGCAAAGATGAAGACAAGTAGTTCATGTAGAAAAGGTAGCAGAATAACAGAGGCTATCTGACGATACTATTGCGCTGAGTCCCAGACTATCGCGACCAGATTAAGATTCTGTTGGATCAGCTGCAAGGGTTCGGCCTTCGGAGCGAGTCCGGGGCGAAGCCGAAGACTCTTGTCTTGATCAAAATCTTGCCGAGGCTCAACCATGATTTCGAGCAACAACTAGAGTGACTTTACAAATCAACAATAGATCACATAGAAGGGCCTCCCAACCTCCAAGGCTAGCTCGGACGTAGTCGGTCGAACAGGTGCGTCCCAAATAATGCTCAAACCGCATTCACACCAGCATAACAAGGCCTATGTGTCACATCCAAAAGGTGGGGAAGCGGAAACACAGATTGTGTCACTATCAATGACCTCTGCAGGTACTCAGTGACCGAGAGAGGGCCCTTTCAAGGGGATATATTGAACATGCCACACACAGTACACAGTACACAGTATTAAACCTACCGACCCCAATGGGGCCGTGATCCTGGTATCCCTAATCATCCAGATCAGACAATTGACCCTTGCACGCTCAGTGTATATATACTGATGCTATCCTTACATCCACAGTAACCCATTATCGTACGTGAAATCCATAATATTATACACATTAGGCGTCATAGTCAACAAATGAATGTCATTCCCCTACCGATCAATTCTCTTCCTTCTCAGCGTTGTCCAAGGTGTGACGTCTTTCTCTCATAAATGCGTCATGAATCTTATTAGAGACACCAGTAGCGTATTCACCTTCATTCTCGGAGTCCAGCGATGTGTTCTGGGAAGAGATACTCTCAGAATCCGAGTAGGCAAAGAGGGAAGCATTAGAGATGGACTCAGCATCCGAGGTGTCTGACTCCTCTCTGGCTTTTCTTTCATTTTTGCGTCTCTCTCTGCGGCGACGTCTGAGCTCTTCAGTCTTTCTGTCCTCGGCAAGCTCGTCAAAGTTCTGTGGCTTGAGATGGTCAAAGTCAGCGAAGAGCTCAGGGCCAAGTCTGTTGACAACATCAATAATCTCCTCCTTCAACTCGCGTCTGGTGGTTTTCAACTTCATCAAAATGTCTGGTGAGACCAAAGAGAGGTAGAGTGGTCTGATAGACTTCAGCAAGTCCATACCTGTGTCACCGAAAGTCAAGGCAGAATAGGTAACAGTGGCACTTGCTATGTAAATGCAAACGAACAACACCAACTTGTTGATATTTGTCTCTCTGAAGTAGTAGACACCCAACACCGAGTAGAAAATGTACAAGAGTGGGGCCAGACCCATTCCAATCAAGATCTTCCAGGTAGCAACAACGTCATTGGCCTTGATCTTAACAACGGAGCCAGCCAAAGCCTCACGCTTCTTCTTCTGGGAGTACCACTTTCCAACGACAAAGACTGGAGTGAAGAGCAAGATTCCAGGAAGAGCCAACATAGCCATGATAGCAACCTTCACTGCTCTGTACAAGACAATACCAGCGTTTCTCAAGTAATCAACCTTGGCATCTTCAACGTCATGGTCTGGAAGATGCAAATCTCTCAACTGCTTGTTGTAATCAAGAATTTTCTCACGGAGTTTGATGATCTCTGGCTGGTCCTTGTAATGTTGGTATCCCATGACAAGTCTTCTGTTGATCTCCACAACCAATGGGATAGGCAAAGTCTTTCCATGTGTGTACAATCTTCTGGCGGCTTGGACAACCATCAAAGTTTCATAGTCTGGACAAGTAACAGTGACGGCTCTCAAACCATGTTCAACGATCTGCAAAATTTTCTCAATTGCCTCCTTCGAAGTAGCTGGGTTTGCGTACATGTCAACGAGCTCCTTGGAGATAGTGATTGGGTGACCGAACTCGACAACGGCTCTTGATCTGAACTTGTGTGCATGGAAGTAGTTCATTCCACATGGAACAATCTTAACATCGGTTCCTGGATGGTGCTGCATGGCTCCCAATGCCATAATGGCAACACCGGCCTTCAATGGCAACAAGTCCGTGCGATCGTGTGAGCCACCTTCTGGGAAGATACCAATGCATTCGTTGTGAGCCAAGTGGGCAAAGACCTTCTCATAGACTTCTCTCTGGTTGATCTTGGCAGCAAGCTTGTATGGAGTTGGCTTCTGGAGGATCTCAGCTGCGGACTTCTTGAACTCCCTCTTGAGGATGAGCTCGGTATCGGATACAATCTCGGCAATCTCAGTGTTTCCCTTAGAGCGCGGAAGACCAATCAAGCCCTTGACAGATGCCTCTTGTGTGAACTTGGTTCCGTGGCCAATGATCTTGAATGGATCGTTTGGATCGAGTGTGATCTCACCAGATGAAGTCTTCAAGTAATCCTGTGCTCTCTTGACGGGAATGGCCAGGGCGAGAGAGGCCAGCTCTCTGATACCCGTGACATGCATCGACTTTTCAGCAATCAAGAAAGACACACGTCTTCCAGCCTCTTTAAGAACTTGACCGACGAGGATTCCAGCATCGACAAACTGGTTGTGGTGTGGGGCAGCGACAAAAATGACAGGTCCTTGCTTTGGGATGCGGAAGGCGCCTCTTGGTCTGATCTCCCTGAAGAAGCAAGCGAAGGCCACGCTCAGGAACCAGGAAATGAAGTCAAACCCTAGCTTGGCATAGAGCGGTGCTTCAACATACACATCCCTGACTGGCGGCTTTTCAACCTTCTCTGACGCGGAGTTGAGTGATGGCGTTGTGGCTGATTGCTCCTGTGATGGCATTGGAAATTTGTTGGGCGGCTCGATTCTTGCGGCGGTTCAGCAGCACGGACGGAATGTTGTTGAAATAGGGGTTTAGTGGGTAATATGTGGGGAGCAGGGTGTGGGCCGAAAGGTTTACACCCGTGATGGAGGCGCTAGATGGGCAAAAGGGGCCTGGTGTGTTCCTGTGTAGACTGTCCCAAATTGTTGGATCTTAATCCCGTCATCATACGAGTTCGCGGAATTCGCGGAAAATTCGCGGAGGAAAATTTGCCAGGGGCAACACGCGGACTCCTCTCCGCGATGACTGTTGTGGGTTGTGTGTACAACGACAACAGATAAGCCGATCTCCACACCCAGAAACCCACCCTACACGTTGCCATGCCGCCTGAAAACACAGGACCTAAGATAAAGAAGAGACAATATTCCAGAAATGGCTGCAAGGAGTGCAAAAGAAGGAAGCTGAAGTGCGACGAGGGAAAACCTGAGTGCTGGCAGTGCTCACACCTGGGGAAGACATGTGTCTACGTGAAGGCCATCAAGTTCAGTGACTCTCGAAACCTCGTGCTGGATCCGCAAACGTCCAGAATAGCGGATCCAGAACCAGCACAAGAGGAGACCCGGCTGGCTGTTAAGCAGGAAACGGGAACAAAGGGTAGAGCGTCCCCAGAAGATGCAAGCATCTACTACAACGTCATTGACTTCAGGAACACACCAGAACCAACCCAGAAGAAGAGAAAGTCATCAACATCAGACACCAGAGGATACCCACCCAATTCAGAGAGAGTGTTTCCTGTGGCTGCTCATCACATCTCACCTCCGGAGGAACGCCGACTCAACATCATCAACGAGGCCTCCACATTGGCACAAGATATCATTGAGTCCATCCATCCCGCTCTTGATGATTTCCTCATGGACCTCACATCGTCTGCGTACGTCAAGAAGAAAGATGTGATCGATTCTTTCAACCTTGCTGAGCCCCACAAGTCGCACCTTGATCTCTTTTACGACAAGATCTCAGCCTGGCTCATGCCGCTTGAACAACAACTCTTCAACGACATCCTCATTGTCCACGCCAAGTCATCTCCATACCTTCTGGCCGCCATGTTGAGTCTTGCAGCGAAGGATGACGAGAAGTCGAGATATATCGCCACCTGTTTGAAGAATTTGAGCGATGTGTTCCGAGACGGATCTCAGATCTTGAACAACATCGAGCCACTTATCTTAACGATTCTTCTTCTCGGCTCTGACTCCAGCTCAGCAAACTGGAGAGCACATCTCAGGGGAGCCAAAGACCTGTTCACAAAATACGTCAGGTTCTACACAACCACCCCAAGCTTACTTCTTGCCAAGAGTTGGTTTGCCGCCATTGAGATCTTGGCTGGTTTACAGAGCGTTGGAACCGGAAAGATCCACGAACTGGATCAACTTCTTGACGTTGGTCTCTATGGGTCAGAGAGCGTACAAGCAATTGAAGTGGGCTTGCTCATGAGTAATGGATATAATCTCTTCTTGGGTTACAGCACTGAGGCAATTGTGATGTATCGTGAGTTCATCAAACTGAGGGCACAGAGCACGTTGGAGAACAAGGACATTCTGTTCTTGATGAGCTTGATCCACTCTGCAAAGGAATTCCAGATCAGCCGGAATGGTGTCATCTTTGATTTGGAGGATCCTGCACATCCGAACTTCACAGGGCCTTCTGAGGACAAGGTCATCCTGCCATGGAGTTGTTACGCCTTCATTGGAGAAAATGTTTATTCTTGGTTTGATTTGATCCATCGCTTACATGTTGACGCAATGCTGCTACAAGTCTACTTGGAATTTTATGGACTGGAGAGGACCCATCCACTTTGCCAATCTTTGGTGTACGAGATGATGGACATGTGTTTCTTCTATGAGAACGTTGAGATCCCAGACGCCGCAGACTCGAGACTTTTGATGATCCAAGGACCAATGATACAGTGCGGAATGTCTTGCGTGGACGATGTTCACAAATTGAAGGTGACACACTACTTCAAAGCACTGATTGATGGAGGCGTCCAGAGTGCCAGGGTCAGTTTCAAGAGAGTGACCAACTGTTGGAACGGGACCAGCAACGAGAACATCGATGTCATGCCATTTGCCTAAGTTACGATTAAATATTAACGATTCATAATACAGATATTTCATTAAGTCATTACATTGGGGCATGAGTCAATATCTTCAGTCCAACAACTCGCCTGGTCTGGCTTCGTCCTTGGCATCCACCATCATACGGTCCTCTTCATTCATAGCATTGAGTTCGTCTTCCTCCTCTTTCGTCAGCTTGCTGAAATCTGGAGGTATCTCACTCATCTGAACACTTGGTGCTCCATTCAAATATCTGAGGTGTTCCAGCGCCTTGATCCTGATGTTCTCAAGGTACTTCTTCGAGTTCTTGTTGTCCAGCTTGTCTCCAAGGTTTGGATGTAAGGAGTAGTCTGGATTGAAGAAGTTTCTGAAGGGCAGATTCTCCGGGAGTTTGGAATCCAAAGTACAGTCAGTCATAATACTCGTCTCGTAACACCATAATCTGGAAACGTTTCTCGGCGTGTATCCACCACCTCCCAAAACAAGCAGTGGCAGTCCGAAGCTCTTGATGAACTTGACACACTCTCCATGAGCTCTTATGTTCAGATTGAAGCATCCCAGTCTGTCCTGTCCCAGAGAGTCAGCACCACACTGTTGAACAATGACAGTTGGCTTGAAGTTGGTGATGACTGGATCCATGACGCTCTTGAAGAGCTTGATGTAACTGTCGTCATCAATACCGTCGTTGAGCGGAACGTTGAGCGAGTAGTGCTTTCCTTTGCCAATACCAGTTTCCTCAATGTCACCGGTTCCTGGGAAGAACAGGCCGTTGTACTTATGGAAACTCACCGTCATGACTCTGTCCGTTGTGTAGAAGGCTTCCTGCACACCATCTCCGTGATGGAGGTCAATGTCAATGTACAAGACTCGTGGGTGGTACCGTAGAAGATCAAGAATGGAGAGAACAATGTCGTTAACGTAACAGAATCCAGACGGCTCAAACTTCTTGGCGTGGTGCAAACCACCAGACCAGTTGATGGCAATATCACTGGCTCCAGATATGAGTTTCTGTGTCGCATCCAGCGACGATCCTGTGTAGAGGGCACTGTAGTCATACACGCCATCAAAGACGGGACAGTCATCTCCAATAGCGAACTTCTTTAGCAGGTTCGCGTACTTCTGTGTGTTATCGGGTGTGATGGTCTTCAAAAAGTCGATGTAGTCTGATGAGTGGAACTCCTCCATCTCTTCCTTGGTGGCTGGGCGCGGTGTGTAGAGATCCATCTTTTCATAGAGCTTGTATCCGATGACGAGATGATCTGTCAGCATGAGACGGAACGGTTTCATTGGATGGCGTACACCATAGTGGTAGTTGGAGACCTGGGGGTTGTAGTGATATGACACTTTAGGCTGGTAGGATGCCCCATAGTTCTGCTCATATAATGGGCGGAAGCTGGTTGTCTTCTTGTCTGTTTCGAAAGTGTCCGAGGTCATTGTGCCTTTAAAAGTGCGGCACGCTATGAGTCTCGGAGTGATGAGTCAAAGGACAGGATGAGGTGATTGTTTTTGGCGATGTTTACTTTGGATGAGAAGCATGAGCAGAAACTGGTTACTGGCGCTCGCTCTTGTTATTGTGTCGCGAAAATTTCCTCTTTCATAGAAAATATTGATTGGTTACCCGGACATGGGCGCCTCCCGATCGCACGCGCGCTCCACATCTGATTCTGGTGGCGACTTCCTTCACTATCAACAACTCCAATCTCGGACAATCACACTCAGCAGGAGCCAATTGAAACACCAAAAATGTCCGGAGCTGCTGGTTTCGACAGACACATCACCATCTTCTCGCCTGAGGGCCGTCTCTACCAGGTCGAGTACGCCTTCAAGGCCATCAACGCCGCCAACATCAATGCCATGGGTGTGACAGGAAAGGACTCCGTGGTGCTCATTTCACAAAAGAAAGTCCCAGATAAACTTCTCGACCCAGATACAGTCACATACATGTTCCAGATCACACCAAAGATTGGAATGGTTGCCACTGGATCCATTGCCGACGCCAGAAACCAGGCCTTGAGAGCACGCGCAGAAGCAGCTGAGTTCAAGTACAAGAATGGCTACGAGATGCCAGTGGATGCATTGTCAAAGAGAATGGCCAACTTGGCCCAGATTTACACCCAGAGAGCATACATGAGACCACTCGGTGTGGCGCTGACGTTCTGTGCTGTTGATGACGAGTTTGGCCCAATGCTCTACAAGTGTGACCCAGCAGGTTACTTCGTTGGGGCCAAGGCTAACGCTACAGGTCCAAAACAGCAAGAGCTCACCACTGCATTGGAGAAGAAGTTCAAGAAGAAGGGCGTCGATGGCGACTGGAAGGCAGTCGTGGAGTTCGCCATCATCACACTCAGTAACACACTCAACACCGAGTTCAGAAAGAACGACATTGAGATCGGCGTTGCAACAGGGGACAAGTTCTTCACATTGACACCGGAGCAGATTGATGAGAGACTAGTTGCTATTGCTGAGCAGGATTGATGATCCCGGCGTCACTTTGCTTGATGTAATCTGTGTACCCAAACTTTACGAAATAGAAAACGAGGCCAGCATTGTAGTATTTATCGTTCACATCATTCATTAAATCGTTAATCATTTCCAGATCGCGATCTAGGTCGCACGGGAAGTTCCAGGCCTCTTTCTGACGTATTTGTCTGGGTGGATTCTTTTCGTGTGCTGCTGTTTGTGCGTTGAAGCCCTAGGACCCCTGAACTCTCTGTCACAAAAATCACACACCATCACAATACCGACATCTCTTGTCGTTGTTCCAGCATTATGAGGAATTAGGTGACCCTGTGCCTTAGTCGGCGGCGATGGAGGTGGTCTTGATGACGCAGTCTTGTATCGTTTGGGAACGAAAGGCTGAGGGCGAGCCTCCGCCACCACTTGCATAGGTTTGATGTTGAAGTGTGTTCTTGGTTGAGGTTCAACAAACACAGGAAGGGAGGTGTGAGTGTGTGTAGATGGTGTGTGCTTTGTGCTGGTGTCTGGCTCCTTGGGTCTGGCTTCCTTCATCTCATCACGTTTGAGAGCGAGAAGTTCTTTGAAAGAGAGATTGGATGGGCCCTTGCTTGACTCGTTATGCTCCATCATTGACTCCTCCGGAATGGTTGATGTACTGTCTTGTTGAGTGAGGGTCATATTGGCACTGGCCGACTTAGTGGAGCTGATGGAGTCTCGGCGCTGGATAGGGGTACGTGCCTGCAGCTCATGGATGCGAGGGGTTGCGGAAACGGAACTGGCAGTAGACAGACGGCGTGATGGTGGCGGCATGTTTGCAAGCTCTTGGGCCTCTGGTGTATATGGATTGGGCAGTGGGTCCTGCTGTGCATCTCTGAGAAGAGCTTCAAGGTCAAAGTCCAATGGGTCCAGCTCTTGCTCATCGTCATCTTCGTCATCATCACGGTCATCTTGTTCTTCTGGGCGATATTCTTCATCATCACTCTCCATATCTTGGAGCATCTCTGTCAATGTCTGGGTTTGTGGAACTGGACCTGGTAAGTCTCCATGTGCCTCCTTCAATAGCTCGTCCAAATCAAACTCAGATGGGTCAAATGGCGCGTCCTCATCATCTTCATCATCATCCTCATCGTCGTCATCCTCTTCTTCTGTAGCTGCTTCATCGTTTGCATCCCCACGATCTTCGTCAGGCTCGTACTCTGTATCATCGTCATCGTCTTCTTGAAGCAACTCGGCAAGTGACATAGGCAGCATGACTTCTTGTTCTGCTTCTTGTAGAAGTTGTTGCAGATCGAACTCACCGAGGTCAAATTCAACCGTCTGAGGGTCTGTTCCCAGTAAATTACCTGTGGGGTCATCATCTTCGTCATCCTCCTCTTCTTCGTTAGCCTCGCCATCGTCATCTGGTTTGTATTCTGGGTCTTCCTCCTCTGGGAAATCAAGAGCTGACAATGCTCTCCAGTCCGGCGTAGAGCTCGGCAGGTTCTCCCATTCAAATCTCATATCAGCTGGTGATGAAGGGATACCGGCAAAGTTGTTGAGTTTGTTCGTGGACATGTTGAATCTCGGTGGCGACGGGAAGTGTAATGGATCCGTGTCACCCATACCTCGTTTCGTTCGTGATGGACTTGTCTGTAGATCACTGAAATCACTGTGCATCATTGTGGCAAAAGGCTCGTCACTCCTTACCTGCCTATCGAGGTTGAAAGCTTGATAATCGATAGGCTTGTGCTTTCTTGGAGACCTTCTCAGTGCGGTCCGGGGCGACTCCAGTGTTGATAGTGACGCGTCCTGCGTAGTCTCAAACGTGGGCGGCAACAGCGCATGTGGCGTCTGAGAGCCATTCATCATGGGATCCATTGGGACGACAAACCAGTGTGGAGGTTGGTTATAGAAATGCTTGAAGTGAGTGACAGAATTAATAACTCAGCACATGAAGTATGTTTATCTGAAGAAGCGTACGCGTTTCTTTGTTGATCATCGTGCTCCACCTCGCACCCGCGAAACCGAACCAGGGATCATCACACTCTCAAGAACTTCAAAATGCCACAACTTCATCAATATAGGCGATTTGAGAGCAAAACCTGGACCAATCAGAAATTAGTGCCTAGTTTGCGGATTTGCTCAAACCAAATGTAAAAAAAACGACCTCGGACAGGGTCGAACTGTCGATCTCACGATTAACAGTCGTGCGCCTTAACCAACTTGGCCACGAAGTCGCGGAGTTGTTCGGTTGAAACTGCGCATCGCCCTAGTTCTGTAACCTGATGCCCCGAAAGGGTAATTTTCGCAACGGTTCGGGCACACTTTTAGTCATGGCCACGACTTTGGAGCTCCAACTTGAGCTGCCGTTGATTCCCTTGACCCCTATTCTCATGGACTTGAATCCCGTAGGGACTCTGAAAGGAACACTAGAGGCTACAACCGGTATCAAAAGAACAGTGTATTGCAAAATTATCATTAGCATGCGAGACATTCAATAGTTAAGGCCGACCTTGATCACGTAGGTCGTGAGGAAGGGCAGCGAGACACTCAGAATCGGGTATTGGATGATATATGTCAATGCCAGAGTATCCATCTGCTTCCATTCACCGTCCAATGGAGTGTAGAAAGCGGTCAGATAAATGAGAGACGTGGCATTGGGCAGTCCCCATGTGATACTGCATGTGAATCTGAGGACATCGTCACCTTCGAACCATCCCAATTTGGCGAATCCTGCCACGACGCAACATCCAATGATAGGGAGGACGATGAGTCTGATTACCGAAAGCATAAGCGGTGTTGCAAGAAGCTTCATGTTGATCTCTGAGACCTGGAGACGCGACAGCGTCGCACCAAGGATGAGAAGACCAAGAGGGACACAGGCGTTGGCCAGGTACTTGGCAAAGTCCATCACAAAGGAGAGTGGAGGGAGATCATCTGGTGCGGCTGGGAGAGTGACTTGGTCTGATACAACAAAAAGTGCCTTGACCCAGGGAATCATTGCCGAGCCGATGGAGACGATAAGTGAGATTGAAATTGGGCGCTTGAAGTTGTCAAGAATGAAGAAGAATAGTGACTTGGCCTTGGACAATATCGATGTTTTGGGTGTCTCTTCATGTGTAGAAACTGGCTCAAGATCTGTGAGAAGACCTGGAGCAGCATGCATACCATCAGCGAGTGATGCGGCCTGGGAGTACTCGCGGACAAGTTCCGTCATTGCTTGAGATCTGCTTCTTCTCAATGACACGTTTGATACTCTGGACTGTGTTAGTTGGATCCCACTTGCTGTATCTGTCAGTGGAATGATTCTCTCATTGTAATGCATTTGTTCTTCTTCTTCATCTTCGTCGTTGGATGTATACGACCTCTGTTCGTCAGCTGTATCAGCGTCGTCTGTGGGATCGTGTTTGTCAGCGTGTGTTGATTGTGTGGGTGAGTCGGAATGGCTCTCACCAGAATTCACACCCAAGTTCTTCTCCTCTTCAAGAGCTTCCGCCTTCTTCTGTTGATCAAAGTCGTGCCCTATGAGCTTGAACAGTCCGCAGTTGAACTGGATGAGGATCTGTGCCGCTGTGAAGATGCAGATGTAGGCGACACCTTTATCACCCTGGGCTTCTGTGAAGACAAGACCGTTGGCGAATGTCTGGAGGTAGGCGATGGGAAGATCACTAATATTTGGCATGAGAGCGACACTTAGACAGCCACCGATCCAGTACTTTGGCTTGCCAATGAGATATGCTGCCACTCCTGCGAGTCCTCCGATGATGGTGAAGAGGAAGTAGATGAGGCAGATGATACCAATCTGCTTGATGTCGCTGTTCTCCAGATTTGTGACGATGTTTGCAAAGATAAGCATGGGCAGAATCAGGGAGATGATGATATCTGAAATGTTTCTGGAGGTTTCCACCGTGAGCACATTGCGTTTTCCCAGGTAGAAGCCACACGCGATGATGAAGTAGATCTTGAAGATGGGCTTGACGGCCGTGTAGATGATCGGGCCCAGCGATAGCGAGGACATGACGCTGTGTGATTGTGTGCTTGGGCTTTCCCACGGCCAGAATGCGCTGTTGAGGGGGGTTTGTTGCGAGCTCTTGCGATTTTGTAGTCGTCGTTGAGTCAACGGAGTCTGGTGATAAGCGCCGACGGATACCGATCACCGCTTGGCCGAGAGCGAGAAGGGATCCCACAAAGAGCAGAGAGTAGGGCGGAAGAGGACAGAAGATCTGTGGTTGATGGCTGTGCCAGGTAGATGAAGCGACTTGAACAGCAACAAAAGATGGAGGAAGTTCTTTGAAGGTCACTGTGTCTGCCCCTCAACTCCAAAGAAAGAACGGGGAGATGAATCTTTGAGCCGAGAAAAACCGGCTGACTCAGCACTTATGTCAGGAGCTTCTGCCGGAAGCCCAGAAGAACCAAAATTAGCCTCCAACTCGGGGTTGAACTATCCTCAAAGGTACTTAGCACTTAATGGTCATATAGTGGGTGAGTTCTCTGTCTCGGATCACGCAAATGAGCGTAGTCCGAGCTATTTGCATGACAACTATGACCCCGACCCTCTTTCAGTAAAATGTCGCGATGGCGGAGGCTTTTCCTCTTGGCCGCAACTGGGGAGCGACAAAGTGTGGAGTAGAGTCGTAGGATCTCTCGCCTCTCTCTTATTGGACTTGTGTTGCTCTCAGCAACTGCAACCAGGTACTAAAGGGAAGTGACGTCCTGGGTCCTCCACCTTCTTTCTTCTTTCCTATCCTTAACTGGAAGCCCAGCCTGGTCGCAGGGCCAAGATCCCATTCACCTCCTCATCTGCATCGGCCATTGTTCTACCTTCCCCACACATGCCACGATGGTCTTCACAGAGCTCCAATCCACCATTTACACCTCCGTAAAGCCCATCTTTAAGATCTACTTCATCATCACTTGTGGCTTTCTTCTAGGACGAGCCAACATCCTCACGACTCAGACATGCAAGTCCATCTCCACTCTCGCCGTACTTGTCCTACTTCCTTCGCTTGTCTTCTCCAAGATCGTCACCAACATTGGAATTGAAGACATTAAACAAGTCGGGATCATTGTCCTTGTGAGCTTTGTGCTCTACATGATCGGTGGTATCCTCGGATGGATCGTGTACTACATCACCAAGGTGCCCAAGTCGTGGTTTGGCGGATGCGTGAGCGCTGGGTTCTTCCCCAATGTTGCAGAGTTACCGCTTGCCTACATTTCCACATTCAGCATCTTTACTGATGACGAGGTTGAAAAGGGGCTGAGCTACACAGTGATGTTCTTGACAACTTATTGTATGGTGCAGTTCAACTTTGGGGCCATTATGCTGATTGAAAGGGACTTTGAAGTGGAGAAGCAGATGATCGAGGAAGAAGCCGAGACGGTGATAATTACAGAAACACAAGATTCAAATAAGACCTTGGGGATTGAGCTCGAGTTCCATCCTATCTCAAGGACCTCATCAAGGAGATCACACAGATCCCACTTGAGCAACATTGAACTCAGACAAGCAGACACTCAAGACATCGAGGACATGATCTCCACATACTCCAAACAGGACCTCATCGAAGATAAGTTCATGCCTTGGAAAAAACTGCCCAAGCTTGACATTCTCGCATTTGGTAAGTTCTTCATCTTCAACCTCCAACGTCCGATGTCTCTCGCCATGATTGTTGCCCTTGTCTGTGCTCTCATCCCATGGCTTCGTGCTCTCTTTGTTGTCAACTCAAAAGTCACTTATCCAAACGCACCAGATGGTGATCCACCACTCTCATTCATCTTGGACTTTGCATCATATCTCGCAAACGCGTGCGTTCCGATGGGTATCCTCGTGTTGGGCTCCACCCTCTCAAGACTCTCGCTCAAGGGAACACCAAGATCATTCTGGTACACACCCATCATTCTCTCTATAATCAGACTCGTTGTGCTACCAGTGATTGGTACTCTGTTTGTGGACCAGCTCCATAAGATAGGATGGTTTGATGGAGACCGCGTCTTGCATTTCGTCTGCTCAGTGTCTTGGGGGCTGCCATGTGCAACATCACTCATATACCTGACCGCAGCTTGCTCAGATGCTGATGGCCCACAGATGAAGTACTTGGCCGTGGTGTATGTCACGCAGTATGCTGTGCTTTGTGTGACTTTGCCCATCTTGGCTACATGGACTTTGATGAAGAGTTTGGGTCCAGATAGCTGAGAGATGATGTAACGAATTGCTATGAATAATTTGCTTTTTCTATGTGTTGTTAATTGCCGTCACTATTCATTGAACGAACTGTAATTGATCAATATCACAAGTCAGGATTTGTGCTCTTCACCATCTTATCTAGTTCCTTCATGAACTCATCAGGTATCTCGTAGTCTTCAACAACAAACTTCAGCTTCATGGACGGGTTAGACTTTTCTTTGGCCCTTTCTTGTCCGGCCTTTTCAATCTTAACAGCGCTCTGCAAGCTGGGAATGGGAGTGGGCGTGGGCGGGGTGGGTTTTGGTGGTCTTGTCTCCTCCTCAAGCTTTGCCATGATAGATGAGTTTCCCTCCCTCCTTATGCTCTTCTTCCGGACTTCCTCGAACTCCTTCCGTAGATCACCAAGTTCTTCTGTAAACTTCAAATCCAACTCCGTCTCTTCTACATCTTTCAACCCCTTCTCCCGGAATAGCGAAGCTGCAGCCTGGATGGTGTCGATGCTCTGGAGCGCATTCTCCAGCTCTGCCTGTCTTCCCCAGTTACTTGATCCCTCAGGACCCAGTAGACTCCGAGAGATCTGTGAACGTAGCGATGGGGCTCTTTTGTGAGCAGGCTTTATAGTCGAAAGACGCGTCAACTGGCTCTGTTCGCCCGACTGAGAGAGACCACGGGGCGAGGGTGACCTCATTGTCGGAATGTGGGGGATTGTGAGCTGGCGGGAGACACGGGAGTAGCGGAGGGCTTGTGCCGTGGTATCCATGGTGATGGGTCTTCTGGCTGAGGAGGAAAGGTCAGCGTGTGATCATTCCAGAATCCAAACGGTGGAAACTGGGAGAAGACACGCTTCTTGGGGAATGATCTTTTTGGTATGGGATCTGAGACATAACCACAACACGCCTCAAAAAACGGCTGACGCGTAATGTTTACGCGTTGGCACGACAACGCCCGATGAACGCGGTGCTTGGATACAAGATATAGCGCTCATTTACGCGTTTATTCTTCTAAAAATCTATTAAGGAGATTAATATGGGCCCTTGATTGTAGTAAGATTGTACAGGGTGCCACAGAGTGCGTAGCTGGCCTATACCGTCGGCATGTGAGAATATGCACTGCGGACTTGAGATCTCGCAGTTGCTCTGATGGTACTTTTGATAGTCCTCAAGAAGGTATTTTGGGGGAACAAAAGTCACTAGTCTTTTAAGTGCAACCATAAATTTACTGTAATCACAAATTTGAGGCTTGAATCCACGTTTTGAAATATGTACTGGCGCAAATTGTGTGAAAAGGGATCACTAATCAAGATTTTGAAAAGAGAGGTTCCCTTTTTGAGAATTTGTGAGATTATAGCTGCGCTAGCTGCTGCTGCTGTTATATAAACCAAACCCATCAAAATTGCCCTTCATGTAGCGCATATCAAGCTAGCCGCTAACGAGGACACAATTTATTCGCAATGATGTATCAGAGCCAGAAAACAAGCCGCGTGATATGTGGGTGTTGGTCTTTTGAGCTTCGAGGCACGGAGCAATGTTAGTGTTATGATGTGAAGTGAGAATCCCTCCGGCCATATCGAGACCGGCAGCTGGAAGGGCGTCTGAATCTTTAAGATATGTGTTGTGTGTTGTTTACTTACTATATATGAGACTGATATATTCTTTCTGTTAGGAAGGACCGGCTTTATGCGCGTGGTTCGGTCCTCAGAGGTTGTATACCGGGCACCGATGACATAGCGGCCAGTATAGATCATCATGACATGAACACCCAGCTACTAGTACTGCTGCAACTAGAGATAAATAACGTAATTTCATTCAAACAGACACAGTCTGTCAAGATCATCCCTGCACAAAGAGCTTGCAAGCCTGAGAGATGATCTCAGCAGCATCTGCAATTTCCTTCTGCACATCCATCCCCGAGTAGATGGCATCTCTGATACCAGGGAAGGTCCACCACGAGTACTCCGTGTCATCAGGCTTGAACATCTGCGGACCAATGACTGGGTTCTTGTACCATGGTCTCCCTGGCAATCCATCAGCAGTCAGGAAGAACTTCTCCAAGGCACTGAGTCTTGTGTTCCAACTCCAACGGTGTACAGAAAGCAGTGACGGTTCAAGACCACTATCTTCATCAATGATCTCATTCCAGGCTCTGCGCCACATGTCAAGATCCTTACCCAGTTGTTTTAATTCCAAAAGTGAAACAATCAACGGCGAGAAGTCGAATCCGCCAGATGGCTGAACAGCAGACGCGTACGCCTGAAGGTCCTTGAAGTCAGAGTTGAGAGCTTCCACATAGGCAGATATATCAAATGGAACAAGTGGGTCCTCAATAATGTGGAGTGCAATTTTCAGGATGAGTTCTGCCAACGTGCGGTGCTTGCTGAAGTCCGGATCAATTTGGCTCTGTTGGAAGTTTTCGAATGTGTCATTGCAAGAGTACTTTGGATAAGAGCCACCCTTGTAGCCAACCTCAAGGACGGGAATTCCTTGAGCCATAAACGGAACGTAGTTACCATACTCCTCGAACTGCTTGCCATAAGTGAGGTTGTAATCATCCTCGTACTCCTCAAGCATGCTCTTCAACATGGCGCTTCCACGAGCTTCAAGGTGGTCACCAGCAATGGCATCACTGAGGTCCAAGTAGGCAATCCCTTCCTTTCTCACCTCATGCAGATTGATCTCCATAAGTTCGACGGCACCCGCGAAGTTGTACTCCGTTGCGTCCCAAGAGAAGAAGTAGACGGATCTGAGAGGTGTCCAGTTGAACTTGGCTTGCATCTTCTCAAACAACTGAGCAATCTCCAAGAGAAGAACCGTTCCCGTGTCTGGATAGATGGCACCCTTGCATGGTGCATCTCTCTGAGCTCCGATAATCAATGCATGATCAGGCTGTTCACGACCTTCGATCTTGGCAAGGACATTCCACGCAGGATGCTCTTCCTTGTACACCACTTGGTTGTCGAGAGTAACATCAAACCCAAGCTTTCCTGAGAAGTAGCCATCATCAAAGCGAACACCATTTTCACCAAGTTTGGACCAAAGATCCTTCGCTTGATTCCATGTCAATGCAGCACTTGGAATGCTAGCCATTGTGACCTCATCCCTACCCAGAGACTTCTGCGACGTCACCGAGGACCAGCCTGGAGTGAGTGGGTCACCTGGGTACATCTCGGGGATCCCAACACTTCTTCTTTCTGCTGAATCTGGGAAGTCATCATTCTCTGAGACAAAGAGAACAGCAGAACACCCGTAGTTGTCGGCAATGAGCATCTTTTGACTAACCGGGAGTGACCCATACTTGATGAGACAAACTGCACCCTTAGTATCCAAATCTCCAGAGCGAACCTTTTCAAAATCAGAAACTCTTCCATAGCTGACATATATGAGTTTCCCTGTAGCAGATCCTTCTTTTGAGAGTGGATTGAACTGTTGTGTGATGTCAAGCTCCTTATCATCGTACTTGAGTGTGATCTTCTCCGGGTAGTTGACTGTAGTTGGGAAGTCTTGGAACTCGACCTTCTCAAGGCCTTTGTTTACAAAGAAGGCCTGAACGTACTTGGCAATGGTTAAATCTCCCTGTGTGCCTGCAATGTGGTCGATGGAGCTCAGGTACTCCAAATTCTCCTCCATGGTTCTCAAATCCACGCTTTGCAACGCAAACTCCTCAAGCTTGTGACGGTCACTAAACGATCCATTCGTTCGTGAACTGTCATCGGGTATTAATCCGGAGCTCATGAGGAAGTAGAGAATTGCTCCAATAGCCAGCACGTAGATGAAACGCTTAACAATAAGCGGGTTGCCCAAGCGCGCAAGCCCTGCTTCCCACTTCCTGTTCAAGTAGACATATCCCTCCGCCAGCGGGTCCAGCACGTTTTGGCGGACCGGGTTCATCACCTTCTGCGAGAAGGCTACTCTGTAATTCGTGACACGCTCTCTGAAGCTGGGCGGCTCGGCGTGCGGCTCCTCAATGTCCATGAGCTCCATCTCCTGCTCGAGCGAGTCACGCGCGTCATCCTGGAGATCCAGCGAATCTGGTGGCGGCGCGTAGGACGGCGGCTCCGTGGGAAGGTTCTGGTAGCTCATCGTCGCGTGTGTAGTGGCAGCGCTGTGTGGTGCGCTGTGCTAGTTGTGTCCTTTTGATGGTGGCTAATTGTCTGGCGCTTGCTTGTTGATGGTGAACTTTCCGGGGCTGTACGATCCCCATGCTGCCCTGACGAAAACCCGAACACCACCCCTCCAACTTTTTTTTTTCGACTCGTCCAAACCGAAAGCCGAAGATGAGAGACAATCGACGACTTCTAAAGTTCTGTGAGCACCATCATAACACACAGCACTAACAGCCATGTCGTACCTCACTAAGGCAGGTGCACGTTTCCGCCTAGACTTCAAACGTCTACCGAAGCACCGCTTGCCATACTTCGTCAAGCTCCAGGATCAAACACAACCGGCCTTCATTCGTTCACAACTGGAGGTCGATCTTCACAAGGATGGCTCCGTCCCATCAGACCCTAAGAAGCTGAAGTACTTGGTCGGTGACCGTGTGTTGATCGTGAAGGGACCAAAGTCAGGAAACATCTGTAAAGTGAGTCGTCACGTTGAACACGGCGGCTACATCTTGGACGAGAATGGACCTTCTACAACCGTTGTCGTGCCGAAGCAGTTTTGGACGGAGGGCCAGAAGAGCCACGTTGTCACTTTCCCAAAGGCCGTGACCCAAGATCAGATAAGGCTCGTTGCAGAGATTGAAGATGAGAAGACACAGGAATTGAAGACAGTGGCTGTGGACAACATTGAGTTCACGGGCCAGTACTTCGATGAGGAATACCAAAAAGTTATGCCATATCGTACCGTCCACGGTGATTCTGATCTTGTTATCCCATGGCCAAGACCTGAACCAAAAGAAGATGGCCCACTCAGTACAGAAGTCGGAAACGTCCGTGAGAGAACCTACTTTGTCGACAGCATCTTGAAGAGCGACATCCCACAGGACGCCATGGACAGTATCAGAAACCCACACTCTAAGTGGAGACGTGGAAAGCTTACAAAGACTGAGGTCAGAAGACTCACACCACCAGAGATGCCACTCACAGAGACGAAGAAGGCATTCCTTGCTGAGAGAGCACAGAAGAAGAACTTGCCAAAGGTCAGTCTCACCGAAGAGATG
This sequence comes from Petasospora xylosilytica, assembly GCA_003708285.2. Taxonomy (NCBI): domain Eukaryota; kingdom Fungi; phylum Ascomycota; class Saccharomycetes; order Phaffomycetales; family Wickerhamomycetaceae; genus Petasospora; species Petasospora xylosilytica. The sequence continues at coordinate 57,171 of PPNT02000052.1, read as the reverse complement.
AAGGCCCACTTGGGTAAGAAGATTCGCGAGCACGAGTACTGGAGAGAGGAACAGCTCATGAAACTCCAGGAACTTTAATGAATTGCACAGAACCTATGGAGATTAGTGGGTTTACCATGTACATACTACATTAGATGACGATCATATGATGAGCCCTACCGTAGTGCTGAAGTTATATATACTACCTCCCGCAACATTAATTTAATTGGACGCCAACATAAGCACAAAGCACAATCGAGAAAACCCACCATTTGATGAAGCAGTGAACTAGCTAAGGAGACATTTCAATCATCATAGTTGACTAGAGGTTGCTTGTTGACTAAAGCAGCTCGAACAAACTTACATAAGCAGGACCCGCGAAATCAAAATTCCGGGCGCATGCCTGAACAGTGCGCGCTGGTTTCTGATGATGCTTCATCTCTGCTCGCTTATTCGGCTTCCATTTCTGACGAAACCCGCCTATCAAATCACTCAAAAGTGGGCATCTGAGGTTCTGAGCACAACCCAAATCCATTCACAGGCTCACAGCCACAGTTGCAGCTCCCATCGCGCAAAAACCACGGTCAAAAGCCTTAGCCGCCCGCATTGTTGACTGGCATCAACGCTTCCATACTTCACAACAACAGGTGCCGCTGATTTGATCAAGAAGACGCAGTATGATCACTTCGAGGGCGTCACACAATGAGAAGGCTCGTATTGCCGAGTCATACAACACGCTCTACCAGCAGTTTTGCACCGACGATATCAAAGAGGTGGGGAACTACACAATCCAGAAGCTCATTGGGGAAGGTGCATTCGGTAAAGTATACCTTGCTGTCCACAGACTCACACATACCAAAGTCGTCCTCAAGACTGGAGCAAAGTCAGACCCCAACCTTGTCAGAGAAGTGTTCTACCACAGACAGTTCAAGCATCCTCACATCACCAGGCTCTATGAGGTCATCGTAACCACGGAACGCATCTGGCTTGTATTGGAATGGTGCCCCGGAAGAGAACTCTACGATTATGTCGTGAGGTCTGGGAGAATCTCAGCGGATGAGACTGCTCGTTTCTTTGCCCAAATCACAAGTGCTGTCCATTATGCCCATTCACTCAACTGCATTCACAGAGACTTGAAACTTGAAAACATCTTGCTTGACAAACGCCGGAATGCCAAAATCAGTGACTTTGGATTCACTCGTGAGTATGACAGAAACAGCATGTTGGAAACAGTCTGTGGAACTACTGTCTACATGGCACCAGAACTGCTCATGAAGAAGAGATACGATGGATTCAAGATCGACGTTTGGTCTCTTGGAGTGATCCTTTACACGATGATTTATGGCCAAATGCCTTTCGACGAAGATGATGAAGCCAAGACACAGTTCCAAATCATCAATGAAGAGCCGATATACAGGGATGGAGTTCCCCCGGATGCCATTGCTCTCATCCAGAAGCTTTTGAACAAGGATCCTCAACAAAGACCCTCTTGTGAGGAGATTCTCTCAGACTCTTTCCTTGCACCTTACGGTATGCCACTACTTGAGAACTCTGACAACTTGGTCCGTGGTATGTTGTCTCAGAAATTTTTTCAAAGCAAGGCGGAGAGACATCTCTTGAAGAAGCTCAAGTCTCTGGGGATTGATATCCATGCTGTACAAAAGAGTGTCATCAACAGCAACTGTGATTCTCTTGCAGGACTTTGGGAATTGTTGTTGGAGAAGGAGAAAAAGAAAGAAGCAAAGAAGTATAAGACCCGCTCGCGCTCAGTTTTGAGGATCACGGAGTCCACTTCCAGACGAGTCTCACAGCTAATGGATCCAATCTCCACGCCACAGTTGTCGAGAGTTGTGACACGCCTTTCCACACATTCCAACACACAGTCATTGGCACAGCCATCGCAATCAGATGACATCAGCCAGAAGTTTGATATGCCCTCCATCGAAAACCAATCTGTGCATACCTCATCTCCGGAGAAGAAGAAAAACAACTTCATCCACAAGTTTACGAAGCTCTGGAAGATCAACAAGAAGGACGAGCCACTTAACTCTGAGATGGTGTCTCCAACAAGCTCACGTAGAGCAACCAGTTTCAGTGTCTCAGACTTGCCATCACACAATCAGAATGGCACAGCCAAATCACAACCAGTCATGAACTCGAAATCCCAACAAAAGACTCACATCAATTCACAATCACAGCAAGCAAAGAGAAAGGAAACAGTCCCACCAGTATCGAACGGCAGTGCTGAGATGACGCCACAGAATCGCCTCACAATTCACGAGCCACCTGTATCACTTCCTCGTTCTGCAAATGGATCTCTTCGCCGTTCCTCTCGCCCTCGTCCAGTTTCCATGATCTCTCAGCAATCGGTCCAGTCACAGTTCACGACGATGTCAGACATTTCTCTTGCTTCAGATCAAACGAACCAAAGTCAGGACAACGTCCGTCCAGCCTTCATGAGAAAGGCAAGCTCTGAGGCTTCTGTGAAGACAACTCGTCGCTCACTCTCATTGATCTCGAGCAACTCATCAGCATCCGACCGCTCATCAAGAAAGGGTTCACTCTACGACACCTCCACTTCGTCTTCATACAGAGTTCTTCAACTCTCGTCCAGGGGAAGAAGAAATGACTCGATCTTCCCAAAGAGTGCATTTCAACGCAGACGCAAAAGTCCATTGGGTGGCATTCCTCCAAGCTCTTCCAGATTCAAGAAGTCGAAGGCGGCACCTATCGTCGAGCAAGACGAGGGAGAAGTTGATGAGATGGACGATATTGAGACTGATATGGAGCATCTGGGTATCGGTGAAAGCACAAGAAAGAGCTCAGACTTTGAAGAAGAAGATGTTGTCAGTGAGAGGGGAAGACGGATGTGACGTCAAAAAGAACATCGATGCCACCACCCGGCCACTAATTACTAATGACTGCTTATGTTCAATCAGTTCAACACACGATGCTACATGATACAGACAACTCTTAATATGATCAAATTATGATATTCATGATTGAAGACGTAGATCACAATGAGCAAGCCTTACATTTAAGTCACTGCGCTGCTACAAGATCATACCTCAAACCAAATATTAATTACCCGCGACGTATATTACCGTCATCCTGATGCAAGTACCCATTTCTCTATATGTTATAATATTATTAGCTCTCTTTCGTTAGTCATGTTCTCATATGTTTTGAATCGTGATCCCCGGCTGTCCTGGAACAGCGGACTCAACCACCTTCCCTGTGATCAGTGATACGATCTCATTTGTAGCAATATCAACTCCAACACCCTCACCAGGCTTGAATCTGATCAGCTGGATAGACCCAACCTTCACAAACTGAGGTGCACGTCTCATATTCTCCCAGATCGTCTGCAAAACAGTCACCTCGTCAAAGCTCAGTTCTCTGTTGAAGACCACACTGGCTGGCTCTTTCTCAAGTCTGTGGACCAAGTAGGTGATGAATGGCATGGCCCTTCTCATATCCTTTCCAACCTTGGCCTTGATCATTTCGTTGTCTCCCAAGTTGTCTTTCTCGTAAAGCTCGCTTGCAAGAAGCAAATACTTCTTCTGCCACTCTGGGAAATTCTCTGCAACATACACCGTGATCTGAACTGGCTTGGATCCATCAACCTCAGACTTGCCTCTCTTTCTCTTCAGTTTAACTCCCTCAAGTTCACGGATCGTACGAAGGACATGTCGAACGTACTTCAAAGAACCAGAAACCGAAAAGTCAACCTCTCTGGTGGCTCTAGGAAACTTTGCATCATGCACTGTGGTTGCATTTCCAAGAATCTCCCTCCAGATGAACTCGGCAAAGTGTGGTGTGATCGGAGCCAACAATAAAGCCTGTGTCTCAATGTACCTGAGCACCAAGTCACGGTGCATAGGCTCGGCCAATGCCTCACGGTAGAAGTCCCTCGAGTACTGGTAGTCAAAGAAGCCGGATTTCAAAGCAGCCTTGTAGTTTGTATCCTCATAGTTTTTGTAAGTCTCCTCTATCAGCTCATTCATTTCATTGTCAAATGCTTTGTCCAAGAAGCCATACTCTCCAACCCTGAGTGTATTAACCTTCGAAACGGTATCCTGCACCCATTCCTTAAGCGTGTGGAGTCTCAAGATAGCGGAGTTGGCCGTGGTCTCTTCAAAGTTGGCATCCACCAGCGTGTCACCTGCGTTGGCAAATGCAATGCGACTGGCATCAGCACCAAACTTCTCCACAACATCCTTCAAAGTCATGAAGTTTCCAGTGGACTTGGACATCTTGTTGTTGTTGAGAAGGAGATGTCCGTTCACACGAATACCGCCAGGCCAGAGGGTCTTTGGAAAGATGGCCGTGTGGGTGTAGATGAAGAATGTCAAGTGGTTTGGGATCAAATCTTTGCCGGAGATGGAGACATCCAATGGATAAAAGTATTCAAACTCACGTCTGAGATGCTGGAGAGCAGATTCAGGAATGCCAGTGTCAATGCTGCTGTAGTTGCGATGAAGAAAGATGTAGTCAAAGACGTCACCAGTCATCTGCTCTGCCTTGATGCCATACTTTCCTGGCTCCTTGCCATAGAAGTCCTTGTGAAGAAGGTGACAGATGGTGTAGTAGGCCTGGTAGATTGTTGAGTCCGACAGAGACTCCACCAAGTAAGACTCATCCCAGGGCAACCTGGTTCCCAATCCAAAGGAGCGGCACACAGCCCAGTTCTTCAACCACTCCAACACACCGTCAAATGCGTTGCGCGTGGTAGGTGTCATTGTTGTCATGAGATCCAGAGCCTCATGCACCATGGACTTCCATTCAGGCTCTCCATAATCAACATACCACTGGTCTTCCAAAGAAACAACGCAGATATCACCTGAACGTGAGATGACAAGTGATTCAGGCTCAGAGTAGACAAATGCGTCACCAGACTTGATCAAATCAGCCTTGACCTTTGGCTTGGCTACCTCAACCTTCTCGCCCTTGTAGGCACCAATGGCCATGATACCGTTGTAGAAACCCTCCTTGTATGCAGACTCCTTGGCGGCAGCAAGCTGAAAAGAGTCCTTTGGAGACTGGATCTTGAGCTCCTTGCACAAGTACTCGGCACATGCATTGCCGTACTTTTCAGTATTGATGATTGGAACGAAGTCCTTGACCCACTCCTTGTTGATGCCGTAGTACTCTGGCTTGTTCTGGAGATCCTTGGACGTGATGTAGTCGTCTGGAGAGTCAGATGGAACACATGTGACAACACCGGTTCCCTTGGTGGCAAGAACAGTCTCCATAGGCAAGACTCTCAACTCGTCGTAGACGGACAATGGGGCCTTGATCTTGGATCCAATCAGCTGCTTACCAGAGACAACGGTGGTTGGCTTGTAGACACCACGCTGTGGGGTGATCTTCTGGTATGACATGTTCTTGTAGGCGCGCTCGGTGGTGATGTAGTACTCCTTACCGTTGTCGAAGATACCATAGTCGATCTTTGGAGACACGAAGCAGCATGTCTGACCGTACATGGTCTCAGGTCTCAGAGTGGCAGCAACCAAGTAGACTGGCTTGGACTTGTCCAATGGCTCAGCAACAGATGGGTCGGCGAACTCGGTGATCTGGATCTTGATGCCTGTGTACTCCTGTGGCGTAACACCTTCACCGGACTGTCTGTCGTGGTCCATACAAGGCTGGCCATCCTTCTCAGAGTAGATGGTGTATCTCTCACCAAACTTGATTCTGCCAATGTCCTTGAGTCTCTGGACCTGCCATCTGACGAACTGGTCGTAGTACGGGTTCATGTCGGTGGTGATCATGGAACGACGCCAGTCAATACGGGCACCGAACTTGTCACAGTCCTTCTGACAGAGAGGTGGGAAGTACTCGAGCCAGTAGTATGGGTCAGCAAACTTGTAGAGCTCCTCTCTTGGGATACCCAGCTGCAACATGATCTCGAACTGGTACTTGCCTCTGCCCTGCTTTGCGGCGGCCTTGGTCTTCTTTCCCTTGAACTTGCCGTCCTGGGCCTTCTCCTGTTGCTCCTTTGGCTTCTCCTCCTCCTCTTCCTCTTCTTCTGGAACGTTGGTGTAGTCCTTGCCAAACATCTCAGCCTCACGGACGAGCTTGTCAGCACAGGCCTTGATAGGCATACCAGTACAGTGGAAACCCAATGGGAAGAGGGCTCTCTTGCCTCTCATTCTCTCGAAACCGACGGAGAACTCAACCTTGGACAAAGTGAAGCAGTGACCGGCGTGCAAGACACCGTTCATGTATGGGTAGGCCATGGAGGACATGAACTTAGGGTACTTCTTGTGGAGCTCATCAGCGGATACTTCCACCCCCTCGTCGCTGAGAGAAGGCGCATCACGCTCAAAGACCTTCTCCCTTGCCCAAACCCTCTGGTACTTCTCCTCAATGGCAGCGAGAGTGTCACGTCTGGATGTCTGTGACTTAAGTTAGTAAAAGATCGTCGAGATAAAAACAAATTGCAAGTGTTTGGTGAGAGAGAGACCCTGAAGGAGAACAAGGGGTGTTCGCCCCTGAATCATCCTTCGGCGCCACCAGCACAAGCTCAATTGGGGGTGGGGAAAGCGGGAACTCACATTCTCAGTGACCTTTGACAAGTCGTCGGACATGACGAGTTTGTAGAGCCCTGACAGTCCAGCTGGGTGGCTGGCGCTATGCTCCGTTGTGTGGTTCAAGGGGGTTGATCGCTGTCCAATTTCTGAGACAAGCTGGGTGACTTGGTGTGCTGATGTTCTCCTCCCCGCAGATAAGCCAATGATAGCAGCTTTTGAACCTGAATGGACGGATGGAGGAGGCCTACAGTCTGAAAAAAACAATGCCACAACGAATGGAACAAGGGCAGGCGAACCATCAAGATCAAAAAGCATCAAACGTTATCATTAAGTTAAAATCAGCAGAGCAACAACCTGAGCGAAGTAAAGAAAGCGCAACAAGCGGTGGCATGTAGAATACAAAGGTGTCAATAGTTGAATTGCCCTGGAAAGCCTGTCCATGGGTGTATTTTTTGCGGTCGTGAAGCAAGCACTCAGTTGTCTGTGCAAATGGCGATGAACTCCTCCTCATTGACTGCGGGGCTCTGTTAGTAAAAGTCCAGAACGTTTGAACCAGAGAGACCAACTTACTTTCTCCATCATTGTCAAGATCAAACTCATCGATCATGGCTCTGAGTTCCTCATCTGTGAGATTCTCGCCAAGCTCCTTGGCCACTCTTCGAAGGTTTCTCAACGAGATCTTGCCTGTGTTATCGTCGTCAAAGAGTCTGAAAGCACGACGGATCTCCTCCAGTGGGTCTCGATTAAGCACCTTCTCTCCCACTGAGGTCAGATGTTAGTATTTGTCAAAATGGAAACCATATACGAGATTTACTTACTGACAGCGAAGAAGTCTTCGTAGTGCATCTGATTTCTGTCATCGCGGTCGTACTCTCTGATGAGTTCAAGCACCTCCTGTTTCGAGTAGTCGAATCCCAAAGCGCGGATGGCCACTTTGAGCTCGTGATAGTCCAAGTATCCATCATTGTTCATGTCAAACAAGTTGAAGGCCTCACGGATCTCCTGCTTCTGCTCTTCAAGGAGCTCCTTCTTCAGTTGTGATGGGGCACGCGTCTGGGCGGCGCCTGTGTGTGCTCTGCGCGGCAGTGGAAGTGACATTCGGGGAAAAGAGAGTGGGATCGGTGTATGGGTCACAATATCTAGTGAGGGAACACTGAAAAGGGTATTTGACGCGTCTTTCTGGCAATGATTCGCTCTTTGGAAGGGCGTTTGGGCTGACATGACGAGCCAGACACCGCGACTTTCCGCGTTTTCGCGTTTTCGCGTTTTCGCGGTTTTCGGTTCTCGGTTCTCGCGAAAATGGAAGGGGACACACGCCAGGGCTCGTAATCACCAAACATAAACAAAAGATGGAAGGCGCTTTCCATTCAACAGTAACAGCCATCAAAACACCAAACCCGCCATGGTTGTTGTTGGAGACCGTGTCCTCTTCAAGTCATCACAGGGGACGGTCAGGTTTCTTGGGAGAACTGAGTTCTCTGGAGGAATTTGGTGTGGTGTCGAACTCGATGACACCCAAGGAAAGAACGATGGCAGTGTTCAAGGGGTGAGATACTTCGACTGCGCCGAGGCTCATGGAATTTTTGTTCGTGAACCCATGTTGGAATTAATACCAAAAGAAGGCATCTCAGAGAGCCTGGAACGAAAGAAGAGGCGCCAAACGAGCACAGGAGTCTCCAGAGCAGCATCTCGCTCAGCTTCAAGAGCAACATCAAGATCCTCTATTGCTGAAGAACCAATGAGATCCACAAGGGCATCTATCGCGGTACCACCTTCAAGAGTGACGAGTGAGTCCGATGAAACACAGCGACTGAGGAATATCATCAACAAACTCCAAGATAAGCTTCAAGGCATGCATTCCGAGATTGAGACACTGAAGGGATCAGTCCGTACATTGGAAGACGACAAGGCGACAGCTATCATTCGGTCTGCAAAGCTGGAAGAAGATTTTGAGGTTGTTTCGATTGATAAGGAAACTTTTGAGGAACAGAATGAACTCCTCCGGCAAGAGATTGAAGTTCTGAAGGAGAAGAATGCTCAGCTTCAGTCAGAACTGGATTCGTTGAAGGAGGAAATCCAGCTATCGGGCGATCTTGGCCCATCAACTGACTCTGATATTGCCACCAGGAATGAAGCACTGGAAGAGGCTCTTCTCAAGCTCAAAGATCACGCAGAAAGTCTACAAGAGCAGCTGGAGTGTGCTCTGATAGATGCCAACAAAAACAATGAGATCCCCAGGGAAGTCACCATTGAACACAACAAGACGAAAGAGGAACTTGCGGCTTCTCTAATAAGAGTGAAAGAGCTGGAAGATATTCAGAAGGAGGCCGAAGATCTTGAGAAAGTTCACGCGGAGACTGAACATGAGCTTCAGCAAGAGATTCACTCTTTGGAAGCAATTGTTGGAGAGAAGCAAGTATTGATCAGTTCGTTGGAGTTTAAGAATCAAGAACTTTCAGAAGTTTTGGAAAAGATGAAGAAAGAGAATGAGAAATCTGTTACATTTGATTTCAAGAAGTACGAGGAGTACAAGATGACAGCATCACGTCTTGTTCATGAGAAGGAGAACTTGGAGCTGGACTTCAAGCTTCTAAAACTTGAAGTTGATGAACGACAGAAGACTCTTGACATGATTGAAGACTCTACCCACACGGGTGTCCAGCGTTCGTGCTATGAAATGGAGAAATACGCAGCAATATTCAAGATCCTCGCAGAGGCAGTTGATACAAACACGGATGACCTCTATGTCAACATCCTCGCTCTGTCGGCCAAGCTCAAGTTACTTGACATGAGTTTCTACTTCGAGTATGCTTCCAAGACTATCGAACAGAGTCGGACCAAGCTGGTACTCAAAGATATTGATGCCACCACTGGCGAGCTCATTCACTTCATCAAGGAACAAGAACTCAAAAACCTTCCTGACCTGGCTCAACTTCAAGACGATATCTCACAACAAATTGGCGTCTCCCAAGCACTGACGCCGACGACAAATCTGGCCCTCTACAACTGCAATGTCCATAAACTCTCTCTACAGACCATTCAAGATCTCTTGTCGAAGCTCACTCCGAGAACAACGACCAACAACATAGAACAGACCCATGAACTCACTGAACTCTACCAACTCGTTATCTCAAGGATGGAATGGGTTCAAGAGCTCATACAAAGGCTCAAACAAGATCAGGCTGACTTCAAGGAGATTGAGTTGTCTGTCGACTCGCTGAAATTTGAGACAAGCACATTGATTGATGCTACGCTGAAGAAGCTCACTGCTATTGATTCAAAGACATCACTCTCCTCAGAACTGAGATCATTCATCAACACACTCAATGGATTACCATCTGACGTACCAGAATGGGATTTTCAACAGAAAGATATGCCAAAACTGGCGCCATATGTCATGAACCATCACACAGAGGAGCTGGCCACGAAGCTGGCCTCAGTCCAGTCTGAACTTTCAGAGAAGAGCCGGGCCATGGAGGAGTCGACATCAAAGATTCAAGTCCTCGAAGCACGTTTGCTACACATGAAGGAGACAGAGCAACTTGTGAAGATGTATCATTCCGAGATTGAGACATTGCAAGCTACGAACAAAGACCTCGATGATCGACTGGGAAGAGTCACAGATGAGAGAGTGGCCATAGGAAAGGAACTTGACAGACTCAAGAGCAACAATCTCTTGTACAACACGCAGTTTGAATCACTAATTGAACAGAAGAGAAACGTCGAGAAGGCTGAACTGATCTCTGAAGTTGAAGTTCTTCGCCGTGCTGTCAAACACTACAACTCAGCTCCCAAACTTGAAAGGGCATGGCTTAAGGAGAAGCTTCCGATGCATCAGTCATACAGTCTCACGGGATCTATGCTGGAAGAACTGATATCAATCGGTACTGATGTCCAAAGAGCAGCCTCGAAGAGTAGATGCTACGAGTTGCGTATGTAAGGTCATGTTATGAAAGATTGTGGTATTAGCAGAGTTTTTAAGTGTTCAAAGTAGCTGCAACGTCTTGCAAGCTTGCAAGTAGCGTCACGGTTCATGGCAGCTGATCCCTCCAAGACATTCTGGAGTTCCTCAGAACAATATTTCTCAGGGAGAGTTGCAACCCGGTGAGTTCGTCATGACATGAATGTTTTGCCCGCCAAATTTTGGCAGAACGCAGAACACCGAAGCACGGCAGACAGAAAGCAGAAAACGCAGTCTCGTCTCAAGATCATAATCGCACGCTTAATTGGCCCCCAAAATCCATCAAAGCCATGAATCAGTCGTCCAGATCCTTCTTATTCTCATCTTGTACCCAATGGAGTCGAGAGGCGTTTCCGCAATAAAGACACCCGGAGACTTGTCGTGTATACCACGCTCACAACTGAACGAAGCCACACTGGCCAAGGATAACCTACTCCTCAGGTTACCTCTGGAGTTGCTTCGGCAAATCGTGCTTAAGCTCGATGTCTACTCTGTCAGATCTCTGCTCTGGGCTGAACCTCGGATTCGCCACGATTTCATCGTCTTGATAGACGCGTCGTCTCCGGAGTATCTCAAGCCGCTGTTCTTCAGCGTCCCAGGCAGTGCCGGATGCCCTTGGCACGAGTTTGACCCTTCCAGTGCTCCTCTTGTGAGGCTCTTTGAGATCACTCGCTTGGATAAGGATTGGCACTGGTTTCCGACCAAGGAGTTATTGAGCAAGTGCGGCAAAAGAGAAGTCTCACCATTTGCGGACTGGTGTTCAGTTGTTGTCTTTTCAAACAATGTGGGAGGGAGCTGGTCAGAGACTGAGCAAATTGGTCGTCTCTTTGTCAGTGGGTGTGACAAATTGCTTCCAAGAAAGATGGACCCAATACCAGAGAAGACCGTTCATGGGCCGATCAAACAGAATCTCCTTCGACACTTCCTTCAAAAGTTTATCCTTGCCCGAAGACTTCAAAAACTTGACCTCAGAAATGTCAACGAGATCGTGAACATTGAGCTTCTGTCATTGAGAACTCTTCATATACTGTTTGGGGAGCACGAGACGGCCCCTTGTTTCCAGAATGTGAAAGCCACGGAATTACAAGAGCTGGCGATTACCTACAGCGACCTTTTCCCCATTATCAAGGCAAACAGACTCATGGAGCGTGAATCTGATATATTCGTGCTGAAAAATAACCCTGGAATTCAGAAGATGTGCGAGTATTCTCTTGAGATTTGTCACTGGGACACTAGTACTCTCAATCCTGTTAGTGATGGCACGTCTAGTACGCCCCGATTGACGAGATCATGGCTCGACGACATGCAGGCAGTGGAAGACTTGGATCTTGAATTCACTGCAAACTGTGACCGGATAAGAATCAAGGGTCATGTTCCCCCAGGCGTCATTGGTAAATTACGCTTGGACAGGATCAAGGTTCTCTCTTGGAGATAACAGATCCAACCTTACAGCTTGAGTTAAGACGTCGAATGCTTAGTACATTAATATGTCGGCAGCTAGTCAAGGATCGCCTAATTCAATAGAACCATATGATGCCTAGCGACAATCGAATTTATAATGTTGAAGACGTAGTGCACGCCAGCTCCAGTTTACGTTATACAGCTAGGACGATCATTAAACAGAAATGACATGACATTTTATACAAACATGACCCAAATGCTCTTCTATACTATGTAACAGACTCCCTTCAGATGTTCTCCATCAACAAACCTGGCTGACCAGGAACAGCAGCATCAATGATCTTACCAGTGATCAAGATTGGAATCTCTTCGCCAGTGAAAACGTCCTTACCGACCTTGGCTCCGTTCTTGAATGAGATGACCTGAACATCGTCGACCTTGATGGCAGAGGCAGCACGCTTGATGTTCTCAATAGCAGTCTTGACAGTCTCAACCTCGTTGAAGTTGAGCTCTCTGTTGAACACCACTGATGGAGACTCCTTGGTCAAACGCTGTTTCAAGTTGGAAATGAATGGCATAGCACGCTTCATGTCCTTTCCAACAGCCTCTTTGATGACCTTGTTATCATTCAGTGTCTGCTTGTCGAACAACTGGCGAACCAACTCAATGTAGTTGCTCTGCCACTCTGGGAAGGACTCAGAGATGAAGATGGTCAACTTGACTGGCTTGGACTGGTCAAGCTCAGCTGGCTTACCACCCTTCTTCTTCTTGAGCAAAGAGCCCTCGGTCTCACGGATAGAACGAGACAAGACACGGACGTACTCAAGGGCTTCGGAGAGGGAAGCATCGACATCCTTAGAAGCTCTTGGGAACTTGGCATCTTGAACAGAAGTCTTGTTGCCCAAAATATCTCTCCAAATGTACTCAGCAAAGTGAGGAGCAACTGGAGTCAACAACAAGGCCTGTGTCTCAATGTAACGGAGGAGCAAGTCACGGTGCATGGATGTGGAAGCCTCACGGTAGTAGTCACGTGCTGTCTGGTAGTCGAACAAACCTGTCTTCAAAGCAGCCTTATAGTTGGTCTGGTCGTAGTGGTTATACGTCTCCTCAATGAGCTCGTTCAACTCGTTCTCAAAGGCCAAGTCAAAGAAGTTAAATTCACCAGTTCTGAATGTGTCAATGTTCTTAACAGTCTCCTCAGACCACTCCTTCAAGGTAGTCAATCTCAAGATAGCAGCGTTTGCAGAAGACTCCTCAAAGTTGGCATCCTCAACGGTATCACCAGCATCAGCCAAAGCAATACGGGAGGCATCAGCACCGAACTTCTCAACAATCTGCTCCAAAGTCATGAAGTTTCCTGTGGACTTCGACATCTTGTTGTTGTTGAGGAGCAAGTGACCGTTGACACGGATACCAGCTGGCCAGAAGTTCTTTGGGAAGATAGCAGTATGTGTGTAGATGAAGAAGGTCAAATGGTTTGGAATCAAGTCCTTACCAGAGATAGAGACATCCAATGGGTAGAAGTACTCAAACTCTCTTCTCATGGTCTGGAGAGCCTCAAGAGGGATGTCTGTCTTGATGTCCTCCTTGCGAAGGAAGATGTAGTCAAAGACATCACTTGTCATCTGCTCTGGCTTGATACCGAACTTACCAGCGGTCTTACCGTAGTAGTCAGAGTGCAACAAGTGGGAGATGGTGTAGTAAGCCTGGTAGATAGTGGAATCAGAAAGAGACTCAACAAGGTACTTCTCATCCCATGGCAACTTGGTTCCCAAACCGTAAGTACGGCAGACGGCCCAGTTCTTCAACCAGTCCAAGACACCCTCGAAGGCATTTCTGGTCTCAGTGGTGAAGGTCTCCATGTTCTTCAAGGCCTCCACAGCCTGTGACTTCCACTCTGGCTCACCGTAGTCAACGTACCACTGGTCCTCCAAAGAGACAATACACAGGTCACCAGAACGAGAAACGACCTGGGACTCTGGCTCAGAGTAGACAAATGCGTCACCAGACTTGATCAAATCAGCCTTGACCTTTGGCTTGGCTACCTCAACCTTCTCTCCCTTGTAGGAACCAATGGCCATGATACCGTTGTAGAAACCCTCCTTGTATGCAGACTCCTTGGCGGCAGCAAGCTGAACAGAGTCCTTTGGAGACTGGATCTTGAGCTCCTTGCACAAGTACTCGGCACATGCATTGCCGTACTTTTCAGTATTGATGATTGGAACGAAGTCCTTGACCCACTCCTTGTTGATGCCGTAGTACTCTGGCTTGTTCTGGAGATCCTTGGACGTGATGTAGTCGTCTGGAGAGTCAGATGGAACACATGTGACAACACCGGTTCCCTTGGTGGCAAGAACAGTCTCCATAGGCAAGACTCTCAACTCGTCGTAGACGGACAATGGGGCCTTGATCTTGGATCCAATCAGCTGCTTACCAGAGACAACGGTGGTTGGCTTGTAGACACCACGCTGTGGGGTGATCTTCTGGTATGACATGTTCTTGTAGGCGCGCTCGGTGGTGATGTAGTACTCCTTACCGTTGTCGAAGATACCATAGTCGATCTTTGGAGACACGAAGCAGCATGTCTGACCGTACATGGTCTCAGGTCTCAGAGTGGCAGCAACCAAGTAGACTGGCTTGGACTTGTCCAATGGCTCAGCAACAGATGGGTCGGCGAACTCGGTGATCTGGATCTTGATGCCTGTGTACTCCTGTGGCGTAACACCTTCACCGGACTGTCTGTCGTGGTCCATACAAGGCTGGCCATCCTTCTCAGAGTAGATGGTGTATCTCTCACCAAACTTGATTCTGCCAATGTCCTTGAGTCTCTGGACCTGCCATCTGACGAACTGGTCGTAGTACGGGTTCATGTCGGTGGTGATCATGGAACGACGCCAGTCAATACGGGCACCGAACTTGTCACAGTCCTTCTGACAGAGAGGTGGGAAGTACTCGAGCCAGTAGTATGGGTCAGCAAACTTGTAGAGCTCCTCTCTTGGGATACCCAGCTGCAACATGATCTCGAACTGGTACTTGCCTCTGCCCTGCTTTGCGGCGGCCTTGGTCTTCTTTCCCTTGAACTTGCCGTCCTGGGCCTTCTCCTGTTGCTCCTTTGGCTTCTCCTCCTCCTCTTCCTCTTCTTCTGGAACGTTGGTGTAGTCCTTGCCAAACATCTCAGCCTCACGGACGAGCTTGTCAGCACAGGCCTTGATAGGCATACCAGTACAGTGGAAACCCAATGGGAAGAGGGCTCTCTTGCCTCTCATTCTCTCGAAACCGACGGAGAACTCAACCTTGGACAAAGTGAAGCAGTGACCGGCGTGCAAGACACCGTTCATGTATGGGTAGGCCATGGAGGACATGAACTTAGGGTACTTCTTGTGGAGCTCATCAGCGGAGATCTCAACAGTCTCCTCCTCCAAGGTTGGGGCGTCCTGCTCGAAGAGCTTCTCGTCAGCCCAAATCTGCTGGTACTTCTTCTCAATGTCAATGAGAGCATCTCTTCTTGAGGTCTGTTCTGCGTGTTAGTTTCCGTTGTCGTCATGGTGATGTGTTACCGCCGAGTCATCACGAGCATCAACACAAAGGTGAAAAAAGAGAGGTACTCACATTCTCAAGCACGATGGTCTTTGCCTCAGCCATTTCTGCAATCTTTCAGTAGCAAATGATGAAGTAGCAAAGTTTCAACCAGATGATGGAGATTGGAAGTTCAAGACGAGGTTCTTAAAGTGGCCGAAATCAGGCAGAAAGTGGGTTTTAAGAGCGATGATGCGCTGAATAACTGGCCGGCGTCGGCGGCGTTTCGCGACTTTTCGCGCTACGATTATGTAAGCGCAGGGTAACCCTGGTGTCTGGGTGTTCTTCGTCACTTTCTGGGCCGGGCGCGAGGTCGCGGTGGATTTTCTTCTTGTTTCCTTTTGCTTCCATCGTTTCCCACAAACAATAAGTGGTTTTAACTCAATCATTAACCCAGGGACTGGAGGGACAGTACTGTCTCAGCTTTCATCTTGCGTGGACTCAACATTCAATCTCGTGTGAGTAATGGTGACTACTGCTGTTTGTATCCTCAACATGCCTCGTGGCCAGCCCTGAAGAGCGAAGCTCGAGACAATCTCTGACGTCTGAGGCTTCTCCCACGCATTCGGACGATTATTTCTTGTCTCACATTGCTTGAAGGAAGCTTGAAGTGTATAAAAATGCTCCTGATCCAGGATCCTGGAATGTATTTCATCAATACTACATTGGTTGTTGCTGTATGGCGTCTCTTGGATATCTTATACGTAAGGTGCTTCAGTTGGCACACCATGACTCTCTATGCTCGGCGTCGTACATGCCAGCCGGTGGCTTTCTCTGAGGATATGCGAGCCTTGGAGGTTTGTTGATAACCACTGGGACAGATATGGAGCCTTTCACAGACTGCAGGGGGACCGGATAAGTAGTGTTTGGTGGGGTATATATAGGGCCGGCGAATCTGGATCTGCTGTGTCCACAGGAACTCTCAGAGCAGTAGGAGGAGGATGTGTAGGCTGATGATTGGATTGAATGGGTCTTTCTGTGCATCTCCCTCCTGATACTTTCATCTTCATCAGTGAAGGAGAACTCCGAGTAGTTGTCCCCTTCAGATTCGGAAGTGAAGATATGGTCTCCTTCAGGTGATGACTCGACAGATGAGCCAAGGGATTCTTGGTGGATGTGGGCTAGGTTATTGCTGCTAGCCTGGTAGTTCCCGAAGGGAGCGTTCTTCCTGTAGATGTCAATGATGGATGTGTAGCTGCTTTCCGAACTCGTGCGGTGCTCTTGTCTCTCTATCTGAATGGGCATGGAAACTTGGCGTAGCCTTGGTGTTGGTGGGAGAGCTTTGGAGTCACGGCTGAGCGGTAGCCTTGGAAGAGGAGGCAGACTGCAGTGCTTGTTGGATATGTTAGAGGGGGTAATGTGTGTGGCTGTGTCTGTCATCTTTGGGGGTGGAAGATCAAACTCTGGAACAGGCGTCACAAGATCGAATATTGGTGTGCTGACAACTCTGCGGCCGGGTGAGTTCTTGCCGCCTCTGAACCTTGTTTTGACACGGATAGGGAGGTCTTCGAGCCCCGACTTTCTCTTCTCTGTGTTGTCCTTGGAGACCTTTGGGATATCGAGGCAGAGCCCTTCGAGGGAAATTGGCATCAGATCGTTCTCAGTGATATCGTCACCGGTGAACTTGCGAAGGTATCTCATAACTGTGAGTGGAGCTTATGTCGATGGTGATCTTGGGAGTGGATGAGAGAGTGATAGGGGGTGCACAGGGGGTGTCGAAGTGGTGACTGGTCCAGTGATGGGTGAAGAGAAGAAGATTTGACGGGGGCTCAGCTGGTTATAAGCACTGCTGGCATCAAGCCCTGGCCAGGCACTTGCAGGAATCAGGTTGGGCACACTTCCCGAAGAGGCAATCCCCAGAGAGAGCTAAAGCCTGCGAATCAGACATTTGCGAGGTGATGCTTCTCTAAATGCTGCACAAGAGCGAGTTGGCTGGCTCTTGAGGCCCGGATAGCGGGGTGAAGGAGAAATGTCTCATCCGCGCTGGCTGCGCACCTTCCTAATCGAGGCGGTAGGGGCCACACGACACATAGAGCGGCGCGGGGAGCACAGGATCTGGCGAGCAGGCACAGCATCAAGGCTGGAAGAAGCGTTGGAGAGTAAACTAAGAAGATATGCTATAAGAAGCTTCTCTTGGCATATAATGGCGCTGGCACGCCTGTTATTAAACTTAGCGCGTGTTGTTGTTGTTTCCGCTTCTCCACGCGATCCCTAGGAGCCCTAGGCCTATACTACTCGCGCGACTGCCGACTGCATTCACAATATGAAGCCAGTGGTTTATACTGATACTGTTCAAACTAATAGTAATTAGCCATTATACTGAATCTCCCTACATAATATGGTATCATATATTTCATATTTCCCTCCTTTAACTGGTTTGAGCGTGAAACCAGGGAGCTGACACTATTCTCTGACACGATCTTGCAAGTTGCCAGTAGATACGCCTCCATGGCCGCAGTCGCCCTCCCTTGGCGCCATCCATAGGCTCGACATATTGTCTATTAACAACCAAAATTCAGCAGACCAGTCTCCAGAGACACACCATAAATAGAAAACCACGAGAAAACCACCACAAAAAGACCATATGGTGAAAGTTGAAGCCTATTTATAGGCTAGAGAGCCAGTGCTACAAACCAAGCTCTTTTCGGCCGACAAGGCGAGAAAAAAAATTCATGCGATGAGCCTCTCCACAAGGCCCCAACGGAGGAGCTTGCCAGAAGTTCAGCACCAAGAAATGTCATCTGAGAGCATTTCAACGCCAGAAACAAGCCACACACCCACTGTGGAGGAGTCGGTAACGCCCA
Organism: Petasospora xylosilytica; assembly: GCA_003708285.2. NCBI lineage: Eukaryota > Fungi > Ascomycota > Saccharomycetes > Phaffomycetales > Wickerhamomycetaceae > Petasospora > Petasospora xylosilytica. Next base: position 38,914 of record PPNT02000052.1, on the reverse strand, counting down.
CGGAAACAGCGGAGGAGGCAGACACGCGTATCGGCCGTGATGATCCGTTCCAATTTGGCCAGCGTAAACTGACGAGCGATGAAGATGTGTGGAAACATAATGCTTGGGATAACGTTGAGTGGGGCGAGGAGCAGATCATGGAGGCAGAGGAGAAAATCAAGAAACAGTATGATGCCCCTGTGGATGACTTTGACAAGCAGAAGTACAACGCGGATCCTGCGCGCTACTGGGACATCTTCTACAAGAACAACAGAGAGAACTTCTTCAAAGACCGCAAGTGGCTCCAGATCGAGTTCCCTTCGTTATATGCTGCTACCAAGGAAGATGCTGGGAAGACTACTATCTTTGAGATCGGATGTGGTGCAGGAAACACTATGTTCCCGATCCTCAACGAGAACAAGAATCCAGAACTGAGAGTCATCGGAGCTGATTACAGTAAGAGGGCCGTGGAGCTCGTCAAGGAAAGTGAACATTTCAATCCGCAGTATGCACATGCCTGTGTCTGGGACCTTGCTAACGCGGAAGGTGCACTGCCTGAAGGAGTTGAAGAACACTCTGTTGATATTGCCGTGATGATCTTTGTCTTCTCTGCTCTTTCCCCAGACCAGTGGAAACAGGCAATCTCCAACCTCATGAGAGTGATGAAGCCTGGTGGACAGATCTTATTCAGAGACTACGGCCGTTACGACTTGGCCCAAGTGCGATTCAAGAAGGGAAGACTCTTGGATGACAACTTCTACATCAGAGGTGATGGAACAAGAGTGTACTTCTTCACTGAAGAGGAGCTCAGGGAGATTTTCACCGAGAAGTTCATTGAGGAGAAGATTGGAACTGATAGAAGACTCATTGTTAACAGAAAGAGGCAGCTGAAGATGTACAGGATTTGGCTGCAAGCTGTTTTCAATGTGCCAAAGTGAATATTCATAATTGTCATGATTCAGTAGCATCGCACAAAGATTACATAGCACTATACGCACTCAGGCAACAGGGATAATAGCGAAGTGCAAGAATCCATCAATGTAGAGAGCCTCATAGAAGAGCTCACCAATGGGTACATTTGTGGGGATCACAACACCGTGAAGAACTGGCTTGGCAAGGATGTAGTTCTTTGCAGATGGGAAGAGATCCGGAAGGAGTGTGTGCAGAGCAGAGCCCATGGTTTCTGGTTTCTTCGTCTTGGGGACCAATGGCGTGATAGGAAGGTCTATCACCTTATCTGAGACGGTGATGTAGAATCTTGATGGAACGTTCTTCATAGAGTCGATCGACTTTGGCGTGATCTTCGGCATGATGGACCAGAACGTTTTGTAATCATGTAGCTCAACAGACTCCCATAGTAAGGAGGAGTCCTGCTTTGAGAGAACCATAACTGGCTTAGACGTACCGTGCTGTACGTAACAGCTCTCCTTAATCTGGTTTGTCCAATGTGATCCGAGAGTGCGTTCTGTTGGCAGAGGAAGGAGATAGTCTTCTGGATAGTTGCGGTACTGTATGGTCAGTTTCCATGGCTCCCTCTTCTTCAACTTCTGTGGATCAATTCCTGTTATGGTATCATATAGCACACCAACAGGCCAGTTCCATCTTAATGGGACACCCTCAAACTCCAGCCACCATTCAGGGCGCTCTGCCCATTCTGGTACAAGGAGGTGGGGCTTCAAGTATGACAATATCTCCGGGAACAGAAGGGGAAAGTATGTGTTTCTGGGTACCATTTTCTGGTTAAATGTTAGTAAATGCACGCCTTGTGGCTGTAAATTCCCGAACTTACGAAGAAGTCATAGCTGGTTGTCATTTGGTTGGAGTCGTTGGGGTTGAGAGTGATGACACAGGGAATGGCACCAGCCCAAGTCTTCTCGCGTATTTCCGACATTACTGATGATCAAGTATTGGGAGAAGGGAAATGACCAGCAATGAGTGTCAGACAGCCACAATGTCACTTGACTTGTGCTCAGAGGAAGTTGCCATCTCGCGCCTCCGCCTTGAATGTGTCAACACTAACAGTGGGATTCGCGGTTCGCGAATTTCGCGAACTCGTTTGAGACGCAGGCCAGCTTTCCACCACCGGGCCTCCATCGCCATCTTCAACAAACGCCGAAGCCGGCTCCACAGGGAAGCACTCAGTAATCGAAGTCGAAAACATCTCGTACAATCCACTATGGCCACTCCGGCGGGAACTTCAGGACCCAAGAAACGGAAAGAGCGCGACTCGTCTCCAGAGTTCGCTGTCTCAAAACGGAAGCAGGTCACCAAGCCCGCCAATCTCGAGGCTCCCAAAGGCTTTACGATCCTTTCTGCCAAACTCATGGTACACGACAAATCCGGATTCGTCATTGAGACCGCCAACAGAAGAATTGGTGATCCAACCACTGCCTACTTCGTGGGCCGGAACAACGCCATCGCTATCAACTTGTACAGGGAGCGCGACCTCACCTACTACTTCATGACGAAAGGCAACTTTCATGTTCCAAATTGGGTGTACTTGACAGACCAAGAGACGATCCGTGATATGGAGTCCTTGGTCAATCAAACAACGGTCAACATGTGCTCAGGGTGCCTTACTATCTGTTCCGAGAACAAGATTCAGCTTCACGGATGCTCCAAATCTCACTACACTTGTAAGGGGTTCAGTAGCCGTGCTGACCCAAACTCATTTGGCCTTGTTATCCTTACTGAGCTGCCTGATGTCCCAGAAGACCGGAAGGGCTATCTTCGGGAGCTTCTGGATCAGCAGGACATGATTCTCCACCATCCAACGAGATCAGCCACAAATGCCAAGGAAGCATGGCTCAAAAATGTTAAGGACCAGTGGAGAGTTCTCATCGATGCCAGACGTGAGAAGGCCAAGGAGATGTACAAATTCACCAAGGAGAAGGAAGCAGATGTTGATGATGATTCATCACCGAAGACATCATTGACGCAACACATACTCTCCTGGCTACCGCCCTCACTTGGCAGCAGATCACGGCCGAAGGAAACGGCTTCCCCAACACCGCCACCTGTTGAGCACAAACAAAAAACAAAATCAAAGTCCACCAACTCCAAATCTCAAACCACGGAAACAGCACCCTCTCTGAAATCCAAATCACCATCAGCATCAGCCACAGCATCAGTTGCAGCTTCGAAAGGGACATCCAGCCAATCATCCACACCCCAGCCAGAGGTACCAAGCACACCAGTCGGGCCCAAGGAGGAACCACGAAACACACCACGCACTAAAGTCAGCGATAAAGATCCGAAAACAGTGATTGACGACAAGACACATGGGGACACTGAGTTATCGCATCGTACAGTTCGGACCATGTTCGAAGACGCGAAGAGGGAGGCAACGCGTGTGATATCAAAGACCACCAAAAACTTTGAGAATGAAGCCCAGCTGGCCAACCCAGAGATCGGTAATGTTGTTCGCCAGTATCTTGAAGACCCGGATGTGAGCACAACTGTCTTGCCATATATCTTGTTGGACTGCATCACGGACGAGCTTTGGGATTCTAAGCAGATGATTGTTGATGTTTTCAGATTTACACTCAGTGGAAAGACACTCTCATTGTTCGTCTATGATTCTGAGTACAAGTTCCCCTTGAGACTGCATATTGAGAACACCGGTGGTATCGATGGCTGGAGTGCTGTCATTTCAATCGAGCTGAGAGCAGGACGGAGACACGAGATTGCCATGCAGCCAGAGAAGTTCGCAACTTCAGGGCTGAATTTCACTGATATTTGCCGGGTGATTGTGGTGTTTATTGCAGTTGTGCATGTGGTCATCCTTCGCGTGGGTTGGAAGACGAAGTTGCCAACAGCGATGGGAAAGATCTCTCTGATTGAGGAGTGCTTCCGCAATCTTGAGTGTGACCCTGAAGGTGCGGTGAATTTTGTGGGTGAAAAGCTATACAGACATGTCTCGAGATGGAACTGAGACATAATAATTCTCTATGAAATAAATTAATGACATCTCATGCTATTCGTAATATCGCTCAATTCGGGACGTAGTACAGATAATTGTAGCCGAGAGCCGGCGAGCGCCATGCCCTAGTACAGAACCTTGTTGATAGGACGCAATCAGGCTAATTGACGTCCACAATTCATGATGTCCTCAAATAGTATCAATGAATGCAAGTATCCATTAATACTGTCATGTCAGTTTCCACCCTGTGACTGGTCAGGATCTTCTTCGTTTATCGACTGGGATACTCTTCTTTTCTTCTTCCTCGTAGATCTCCCTTCTTCTTCTCCATCATCATCGGACACCACAACAGCCTCACTTGGAGCTGGTGTGTCATCAGAACCATTCAGGATTTTTTGTTTCTTCTTTGCTGGCACACCCGCCAATATGTCCTTGAACGTCTGATACTCCTCTTGTTCTTCCAATGGCGGAACCTTATACTTTCTCCGCAGTTCAACGACCTTCTCCTTGTCCTCAGGTGCCATCTCACAGACGGCATACACTCTCTTTGGAGTGGTGGTGCATACGCCTCGACACCGTATCGGGTATGGTTTCCGGGAAAGACAGGTTGAAGAGGCTGTGAAGTGAGATATCGTCTCACGGTCCAACACTTTGATATAGCAGAAGCAACCACACCCGCTGCACACGAGGAGATCGCGCAGGTCGTCCTTCTTAACGGGGAACGTGTCTGATACTTCAAAGTTGAGATCAAGATTCTTGTAGTAAGCTGCTGAGAATGACTTGTTGAATGCCTTAAACACCTCTGGACGCTTCTTCATGAATGTTGTCTTGAAGGGATCGACGACAGAGTTGGTTGCTTTGCTGAAAACAAGACCAGTATCGACATGTAAGAGTTGTTCCCAGCTGATCTGGAGAAGAGATGTATCGTCTGAGTCCATCGACGGAGCTTTCTCAATGATGTTGCGCTAACTTCAGATGCGCTTGTGTTTGGTTTGTTGTTGGTGATCACAGCTTGAAGTTGAAAGCGTTCGGGCTTTTCTGCTGTTGCCATGACAACGTCCACACACTCAGTCGAGCTCATCATCAAAAACTCTACGCTCACTCCTTCACACCAGTGTTCAATAGCAAAGTCGTTAGTCATAAATCACAGGGAGTAATAAATAATAAATAGTAAATAGCAAATAGCATATCCTAATTGACCATCAGTTCTTCCAGCGAGCAATGTGGCAATACAACGGCTCCAGCACAACCTTCTTCGAGCCCTCGGACACCTCCACCTTCTCCAAGGCAGCAGATACAAGCATTCTCAGCGTTGTCACGTCAATTAGACCCATTGTGTCATTAAGCCTGACTATAAGGGCGTAGACAATTGCCCTGAAAAGAACAAGAACGTCATACACCTCATCCAAAACCATGTTGGCCCTCTGGATGTCATAGCCGTGAGTGTACTTCGCGTCCGTAGAGCCAGGGTTGTAGTCCAACGAGACAGAGACGCTCCATCCCTTCTCACCACCCGCATTGGCTAAGTTCAAGGAGATCGGCACATCCACGAGCTCAGTGTACACCGTGATTGAGGCTGGGTCCGGCTTGAGCACGAATCTGAAGTTGTCCCTGATGCTCCAATGCGTGTTCCAGAGATCATCCGTGATGCTGTCCAAGAGAACATAAGGAAGCACAGACAGTGCTGCACGGCCTTCAAGGTATGACTTGAACACATTTTCAAGTGATTGATTGACAGTAACAGTTTCAACACTGTTGTCGGACGATTCGCTCTCCATCTTCTGTAAGTAGTATCGGATCTGCGTGGACAGTGAAACCCACAGCTCAACGTCGTATGTAATGTCAGTCTGCGGTAATGGGATGAAGGAGGCTTCAATATCGCGTCTTGTGACTTTCCTGTTGGAGAATTTGGGCGATGGATCCGTGAAGATACGAGAGTATGGCAAGCGTGAAGACTGTCTTTAACGGCAACCTTCTTGAGAGGTGGTTCCTCAGGAGTTTCGAATGTGCTTGCCGACTTCTTTCGTGGATCAGGTTTTCTCTTCTTCTCAGGTGGGTTGTTCTCTCTGGAAGACTCACTTGGCTGTTCAATAGAACGATCACTGGTGTCTGCCGCCGATGAACTCGAGACGCTCATGGCAGGAGAGACGCCTGTAACTTGATGTGGATGAGTTAATGCCTTACTCGTGGAAGATGGTGTTGTAGCAGCCGCATTCAACACGCCAGAACTCTTTTGAGGGGTCTTAGCAGGTTTCAGTAGTGCATCTCGAACATTTACTCTCGGAAGAGCTGGGATGGAGCTGCTGTTGGAAGCGTCTTCAAGCTTGACTGTGATTGGCTCCTTGCCATCTTCTGCAACAACGTAGAGTCTTCTCTCATCACGGCGGTCAACAATCCATGATCCAAAGCAGACGAGAGGTTTGTTCTTCGAGCTAGAGCACGTTGGTGACTCTTTGAAGTGATTGGTCCAGATCGGATCCCGAACAGAGTCTGCACATAGCTGCTTGCAAGTGGAGCACATGATGAACTCCTCGTGGAGAGCCTGTGCCACCCCTGGATACAGCGCCTTGACGAAGTTCTTCTTCGGGGTGCCTTCCTTTAGTTGAGAGTAGATAGGGAAGTCAACGGAAACCAGTGGTGGTCTCGCCTTGTGCTCATAGTAGCTGTGGCGGAATTCATTGAATGCGACGTTGACGAGAGACCATCCCGTTTGGTTATCGCATGGCTTTATCACGAGCCCCGTGGCAGAATGCTTGTAGGACGACTCGAACAGCAGCGTGAGTCCCTCAGGTGGTTTCTTGGTCTTCCTAGATGGTGATGAATGGATGATGGACGGCATCTTTAGCCTCAAAACAAGGTGAATATTGACGTCTTCCCGGAACTTTTGAAGCGTAGAGAAGAACAAGGAGAGGTGAGCAACCTGCCGAGGTGGGGCAGCCGCGATTTTTTTTGGAGCCCGGCCTTCAACAACTCCAAACAGCACCAATACCAATTTTTTGTAGGCCAGGTTACCGGCTTCAGTATGGACACGAGACCTGCTTCCCAAGCTCCACTTGAATCATCAATATGGGACGAGGAGCCCACCATCAATCCACTGGAGAGCACGTTTACCGCGCTCCTGTTCCATATCAACCCGCTCGCTACATCTCAAGAGACAGAGCAGGCTCTACACAAGGCACACAAGGACATTCAAACCAGATTACGACCATGGATCGAGTACTACGTATGGGAAAGTGATCCTGTATCTATCACGGCACATCATGAGCACGGATATCGCTACGTCTCGCTCTCCGTGGACCTGGGCGACACAGATGTTGACGAGTGGCTCATCACAAGCATACTATGGGACATGTCTGCCGCACACGAGGATCTCTACATTCGATGCTACGACAATGAGGGAGAGCACCTACTGATTGAGTCATGGGAAGCACTACCCGATTGGATCGAACCTGAAGTCGCCAGAAACAGAGCATGGATCAACAACAGACGCGTCGTGTTTGTTCCAGAAGTGTACTACAAGAGTCGTGGCCTGCAATTGGAAGAGGCATTGACATTCTTGTTCAGGGCATCATACAAATGTCTCAGAGTGCTGGAAGTTGATGAGAGCATTGAAAAGAAGTGCAAAGAGTTCCCTCAGAAGGCGCTGGAATCACAAGTGGGAATGACCCTCGAGGTGTCCCGGAGCGTGGCAGGTGTTTTGATGAAGCAACCGTCGTGTCTCAATTCTGCAGTTGTCTCAACACTGAAAGACCTCTCCATTGGCGTACCAGATGTGAAAAAGAAGAAGTCGAAGAGCCTCCACATTGAGGACCCAGTGAAGATCACAGTTCGCACGAGGGTCCAGTGCTACCTCATGCTTAATCTATGGCTGAAGCGCAACAAGACCAACGTTGACTTTACAAAGGAAGGAGGAGCATTTGTCAATGATGTTATCATGGAGTTGATAAGTGAAGGTCAAGTTGATGACTTGTACGCTCCACTTGATCGTGAAATTGAGGAGTTCAACCAGAGGGGAGATCAACTACAAAAGGAGCTCATCAGGCTGATGAGGATCGACAGACCGGTTGAGCCCAAGCTCGATTTCCCAGACATGGATGGCACGGAGACCGAAAGAACAGGGTTTGATGAACATGATATGATGTCCAAACTGGAACAGTTCTTCAAGGATAACCAATCTGGGCTTGATGGTGTTGAAAATAAGGCCGAGGACAATCAGGATCAGAACACAGGTGCGAAGATATATTCAATCGAGAGTGAAGATGAAGATGAAAATGGAGATGAAGATATTGCGGACGAGGATGAAGAAGCCAGACAGTTCCTGAAATTTCAGAATGTGAACATCGATGAAGATGACTTCTTCGAGTTCTTCGCGAAGGAGGCCCTGAAACTATCCGACGAGGACCTTGAGAAGCTGAGAAACATGACATTGGAAGATGATACTGATGGAAAGATGGATGTCGATTCCGAGAATGACGAACACGATGACCAAGACCATGATGACCTAATGAAACAGGTGGATGAAGAGGAAATGCAGGAATCGTTGAAGGCTTTGATCACATCGCTTCGTGAAGGCCTTGATGGACCTGCAGCCACTCTTTTCCAGAACTTGAAATGAATGACGTGTGCACTTAATGAAAGCCTAATTACTTACTCCATGCAAATATCAATATCGGCTGGCAAATTCATCGAAAGCATATTAGTCCACGGGCTTTGGCATCATGACGGTGGTGTAGGGATGTTTTCCATCAATATTATATTTCCCGCGGAGCCTCGAAATCGTAGGATGATCAGCCCAATATTCCTTGGAAACTCCACCGTTTCAATCTCAGAAACAATATCCAGGGAACATCAGCAGGGTGGACCAATCCGGAGCAGTAAACCGGCATCATTCATCCAACTCAAATTCCAGAACCGACCTCAAGCTCCTTCGTCAAACAGCATCATCTTCGACCATGACAAGCATCGGCACTCTACCGACAAACACATCACCCTCCAAGCCGGAGAAACTCCCCAATGGCTTCACAGAGATGGCCGATGGATACTACAGACATGATGACACAGGCCTGATTGTACACCTGAAAAGCCGCAAAGTGATCGACCCCACAACACCAGTCTTTGTGTCGGCCTTCCCACACGTCGCAAATGGAGTCAAAGGCAACAATTTCCTCTACCACACACTGAGCAGCAAGACACTCAACATCAACTGGATTGAGCTTGAAATGTTGAGATCTGCCGCTACTTTGATTGATCACCAGGATCTGGTGCTCTGCGGAAAGTGCTGCGAGTACTGTGCGCCACAGAACCTCTTCGGGCAACACCTTTCAAAGTGTCCCAAAGCTAATGAGGCGCGTGAGAACGTCAAGTGCAGGGGTGTGACATATACAAGGGATGGAAAGGATATCTACTGTATTGTGGACCACGTGGACACGAACGACGCTGGTGTGGAGCGAATGATTGCAGATGTCTCGGAGAGACAGCAACGAGTGGGCGTCAAAGAGTTCCAGGAGAAAAGCAAGACGCTACAAGTGGGGTTCCAGGATGAAAAAACCATCGAGGTGCAGAGTCATCTCCGTGAGAGTATCGCCAAACAGTTCGATGCTGCGAAAGCTCGTCAAGAGAAGGAGAAACGTGATGCTGCTGAAGCCGTTAGGGAACAGGCTGAACTATCCAAGAAGAGAAAAGAAGCTGAGAGTCTCAGTAAGAGTGACCACAAGAAACAGAAGAAGGAAGCTTTACCAAAAACCGTGGTAGATGAGGTCCTTATGGATATTGATGCATTCATTGACGAGATGAAGGATTCTGTTAAAGTCGACTTTGAGGAGGGCATCACAGAGGGCTACAACCATGTTACGCAAGTGGTGAATGAGTACTTGACCGACCCGGTGACATCCACAAAGATCTTCCCATATGTCTTACTGGACTGTATCACTGATGATATGTGGAACATGCCCAATGAGATCTCAGACCACTTCAGATTCACCCTCCGTGGTAAGGGCCCAGAGATCAAGATCACGTCAGACGATTCCAAATACACATTTGGCCTCAAGCTACAGAACAAGAAGGGAAAATGGGGTGCAACTGTGACTTATGAAACCAACCTTCTCCCAGGATCAACTGTTAAGCACCGCAGCATACTCGTAACGGATGGTATCACGTTCCCCGAGGCTTGTGTGGTTTTGGTTGTCTTCAGAGCGTTTGTCTACACCATGGTGTCTCGTGCAACCGACAAGGCTGCTATTCCAGAAAAAGCGGACATGCTCACTGTTGTTCAGGAGATCTTTGGTGGTACACCTCGTTGCGGTGTGGATACCAGCACTCTTATCGTCGGTGAGAAGTTGTACAGCCATGTGGCAAGATGGCAGAAGTAGAAACCAATTGAAGCAGCTTAAGTCATGAACTAATGATAATGGTCTGATATATTCCTTCTGGCTCATATCACATGTAGTTGCTAACATAGGGTGTGATTGGATGATATTCTAGACCGGACGGCAACCTGGACAATGTTAAGCCTGCATGGGCTGATTGACGGCCAATCATGCAAGACGTCACTCAATTGGTATTAGTTAACCTAGCCAACCATACTAGTAAACATTTCCCATCATTCATTTGTAGCTTTTTGTGCTATCATTGACCACTGTACTCTTCCCTAAGTCTGCGTCAATGACGACACCCACCAGGCAAGAGTTCAACGCATGATCCGCCAACTCCTCCATCACGATGCGCTCACCCTTAGCATTATTCGCTGTGACAACCCTCAAACCGACATAAGAAAAATGAAAATGGAAAATAGCAGAAGCTCTCTCCAATGTGAGCTGCTTGGAGTCAAAGATGTTAAAGAAACGGAGGACCTCTGCGTTCGTTGGCCGGTGCAGCCACTAGGAGCACGGCCACTTTGACATTCCAGTCCCAGGAGACATACAAGTTGATTGCGACGGTGGCAGCGGCAACGACGAATGGGAACACGAAAGCGAATGTTTCAGTACTTTGAGGGGAATTAATAAAAGATGGAGACGGTTTTGATTGGACGTGGAGAGGTCAACTCAGGTGCCCCGAGGTCGGTGACTGCGATGGCGGTAAGATCAGATCTCTTCATCTCACGGGAGATAGGCTTGGGCTCCAGAGCAGAACTTGTAAGAGATAAATAAAGACATAATTGAAGCTTGAAGCTGGACGGGTTTCCTTACGGTTCGCGTGTGAATATGATTATTTTGGAAGGCGGGGAGGCATGCCCTGGGCCTTGAAGCCGAGCAGCCGAGATCAGCCAACTGAAGAGCATGCTCAGCTACACCTAGCAATCATTAAGTTCATCCAAGATACCTTCATTATCCGTAAAAAATGATCATTGTTGCGTGACATAGGTTCGTGTGATCGGTGTGTTTGGCAGTCTCGAGTAGAACCAACGTGATGCAAGGTCACGGTCAACCACCAACTGCGTCGTCGCCTTGTACACCACATCTGCTAACTCCAGTGCACTCAAAACTTCACTGTTTTCACTGGCAGGCTCAAACACAATAAGTGATACCATGGCGAGAGAATACATCATCTCACAAAGAGCCTCTGGACCTCTCAAGAAGGCATTCACGCTCTTCTCCTTGCAGTATTCAAACGCGTCAGCATCCTCCATGCACTCCTTGCATCCAATGACAGACACGGCCAACTCATATCCTTCATTCTTGTCCAAGCAGACAATATCAAGTGACTTCCCATACTCTGGCTCTGCCATACTGAGTAACCAAGCATCTCCTCTCATTTCCATCTGGAATGTCAGGCGAGGGTGGAGTGTGCGGATCCCAAATTGCATTATAGTCAACACTTCACCACTGAGGCCCCTCACATCTGGATTCATAGGTGGGAGGTTCATTTCTGCTTGGCAGGCCTCGTTCGAAGTGATGGCCTGCTGAATCTTGTCGAGCGTTGCCTGCACCTTCTTGTTCACGGAAGGAACCCACGCCTTGGCCTCATGTGCATCCAACGAGGTTGCCTCTTTGAAGTCTGGCGTGCCCGGTGTCGTGGCTGAGGTATCTTGCGTGTATACCGTCTCTGAAGCACCCTCAAAGATCTCTTCTGGCTCTTGGCTAGATGTGTACTCTGTACCAATGCTCTTTTTCAAGTCTCCTTGGTCATCTGATTCCTTCAGTGGAGGTCTGACATTTGGTGTTCCATCAGATGAGTCATCAGCAATTATGGGTGTGCCCTCACGGGTGGCATGAGCAGGAGCATCAAGCGGCATGGTGGTGCTCAAGGTATTGTGGGAAATTTTGTCATCCTCTCTCATGAATCTCACTTCGCTCCAAATCTCATCAACACTCAAGAACGCACTCTTCTCATCAAAAAGAATGTCATCACCTTCATCATCCGGAACGATGCAAAAGGAGTTTTCACCCGCAACCTTGATTCCCATGAATGCAACCGGTGGCTGATACGGCAAGCGGGAGCCATCTTTCCGTTGGCAGACCTTCATGTGATCCACCCCGCTAGAGATGTTTGACTCCCAGCAGTGCTTTGAGCAATAAGGACAAACAGACAAGTCTTGGACGTATAGGTCTGCTGGAATCCTTTTTCTTGTTCTCAGGACGCCATAGTTCTTGCCTGGTGTGTTCATTGCAGCGTATGCCCTCGTTAGCCCCCCTGTAGGATCAACGAGATCGTATCTCTGGTACATAGCCTCTCTGGAGCTCGAGAACGGATTCATCAGTGATCTGGAATCTTTTCCCAGGACCAGTCCCGTGGGTGTGTGGAGCTCAAGCTCCCTGTCTCTCATATTTAGTCGCTGTGAGCTGTAGATGACCTTGAGTTCATGGGAGCTCGTGAATGTGTGTGGGATAGGCTTCGGGAGTGAGCCGTGTGAGATAATGATGAATAGAGTGCGGCGCGCGTTGGTATACGCCTTGCAGTGAACCATGTTGTAGCGATATGCTTCACACCCTGGATTCTTCTTGATATGTGAGTCTGGTGCAAAGGGGCTGGCCGTGCAGTACTTCGAGCAACCTCTGCAAACGTAGGCATCTGAAATTTGGACAGAACGAGGAAGCGGAGGTAGCTTTGGGTAGAGGGCAAAGTTTTTATGGGCCTTAGTCATACCCTCCCAAAGGTCAAAGTAGACAGGAGAGATGTTGGGCCTGTTAGACCACTCCCGACACTGATGTGGGTCATAGATATTGGTCTGGTTGACATCGAGGTATATCCCGGACGGCCTATGGAAGAAGGCGTCTTTCGAGACTCGTACACAATCCATGAGGTAAAGTTGCTCTCGCGGTGTACGTGTAGTTGTAGCGGTGTGTGAACCCCGTCTCGCTTGTTTGTTGGTGGTTTCTTTGCGTTGATGTTCTTGGGCTGGGGAAGTTGGGTAAAAGCGCCAAAATTCTCCTGAGGGGCCGAGGAGCAGCCAAGTGCACGTGACCTGCACGTGAAATACACCCGGACATCTCAATTCTTGCGTTTCGCGCAGATCGGCTCTGTCTCGTATCAACACGCGGATGCTGCTTCTCCCCCACTTTTAGCTCGTTGCTATGGACAGAGTGCTCCTGCAAAGAACAGAAAAGGGATCATTCAGACACCATGCGGATGTTTCACTCACTGATTGCTCTCATTAGCACGATGTTACTCGCCGTGGCTTTACCTATCGACGAGTCTGATGCGCCTATCACGAACTTCGTGTACTTTACTGTGGAGCAAGACGGCAAGGCCCTCGGGACCATCAAAATTGGACTCTTCGGTTCAGTGGTTCCTGAGACTACCAAGAACTTCTATGAGCTTGCTACTACGGGATACGATGGAAAGGGTTACGAGGGTTCAACATTCCACCGCGTCATCAAGGACTTCATGATCCAAGGGGGAGACTTCGAGAAGCACGACGGAACGGGCGGCTACTCCATCTACGGCAAGAAGTTTGCGGACGAGAACTTCCACCTTAAACATGACCGTCTTGGACGTGTATCAATGGCTAATGCCGGCAAAGACACCAATGGTTCTCAATTCTTCATCACCACTGCTATCACCGACTGGCTCGATGGTAAGCACGTTGTCTTCGGACAGGTTGTTGAGGGTATGGATGTTGTGGACCAGATACAGAACGTCAAGACGAACAGAGCCAACAAGCCAGACTCTCCTATCACCATTGCAAAGTCGTGGGGTGAAAAGAATGATGATGTTACTTTCCAGGAAGTCAAGGACTACGAGATGGAGGAGAAGGAGAAGGAAGCTCCGACTATCAGCGCAAACAGACCTTTCTTCATCCTTGGTGCCATCATTGCCCTCATTATGGTCTACATATATGCACAGTACAAAAAGAAGCCTGACAGATATGCTTCCATGAGAGAGTGATCAAAGAGCCATGCTGAGCATGCTGGGGTACCTGCCCTAACCTTCTGTACGCGCGTTCCGTCTCGCTTTGACCTTTGGCCTCTGGATTTGACGTTTATTTTGGGTTTTTGATATTAATGGTACTCTGATAATCCATGAATAGTAGATTCTTCCCTATTAATCCGAGTTTCAAGCGATGGATTTCGGCTAGTAGAATCAAACTGCTGGAGCTATTGTTTATCGCGCTTACATAAGCGATGGGCTTAACAAAAATTTTCCCCAGCCAAACAAAACAGTCTTTGACATCCCTCTCTATTTAGAGGATTAGATACCGGAAGCTGAGCATTAATCATGGCTACTGTCATTCCACCACCATCTAAGAAGCAGAAACGTGAGGCTCAAAAGCCGCGTGAAGTTGATCTCATCCCAAATGACCTCCCAAACGTGCTCATCAAGTTCCAGGCATCAGACACTGGTGCAGGTGTTGGCGGGTCACTCCATGTTCCAGGAGCCATTACTGAGAAGCAGTTGGAGGAGTTGTTGAATCAGCTGCTTGGTGAGCAAGATGAGCCTGTTCCGTATACATTTTCTCTTCTGGCAGATGACGGAAACATGATCGACATCAAGGACAACATGTACAACTCCGTGCTCAAGCCTGGAATCAAGACAACGGAAGATTTCATGACACTGGTCTACACGCCGCGTGCTATTTTCAAAGTCAAGCCAGTTACACGTTCTTCTGCTTCCATCGCAGGACATGGATCTACCATCCTGTGTACACAGTTCGCCCCACACACATCATCCAAGATGGTCACTGGTGCAGGTGATCACACAGCCAGAATCTGGGACTGTGATACCCAGACGCCACTCGCTGTTCTCAAGGGACACACCAACTGGGTCCTTTGTACTTCGTGGTGCCCTAATGGAGAGATGATTGCTACTGGATCGATGGACAACACTATCAGATTGTGGACAGAACACGGAAAGCCAATGGGTGGAGCCATACTTGGACATACCAAGTGGATCTCATCATTGGCCTGGGAGCCGATCCATCTTGTCAAGCCAGGAAACTCGCCACGTCTTGTTTCTGGATCAAAGGATGGAACACTGAAGATCTGGGATACAGCCCGCAGAGTGCCGCTCATGACATTATCTGGGCATACGAGTGCTGTGTCGTGTGTGAAGTGGAGTGGACAGGGAGTTATCTATTCTGCCTCTCATGATAAAACCATCAAGGTCTGGGATGCAAAGGATGGAAAGTTGATCAACACCTTAAAGTCGCATGCCCATTGGGTCAACCATTTGTCCTTATCGACAGACTACGCCTTGAGGATGGGTGCTTTCGACCACACTGGAGTTAAACCAGCTTCACCAGAAGAAGCACAGAAGAAGGCATTGAAGAACTACGAAAAGGTGGCAAAGGTGAATGGTGTCATTGAGGAGCGTATCGTCACTGCAAGTGATGACTTCACAATGTACATGTGGGAGCCACTCAAGTCTACAAAGCCAGTGACACGAATGACTGGTCATCAGAAACTTGTCAACCACGTTCAGTTCTCGCCAGACGGCCGTCATTTGGTCTCCGCCTCCTTTGATAACTCGATCAAGTTGTGGGATGGCCGCACAGGAAAGTTCGTCGCTACATTCAGAGGTCATGTTGCTGCCGTCTACCAGACTGCCTGGTCGTCAGATTGTCGCTTGCTGGTGAGTTGTTCCAAGGATACAACGTTGAAGGTGTGGGATGTCAGAACCAGAAAGCTCAGCGTGGATCTTCCTGGACACCAGGATGAGGTTTACGCTGTGGACTGGAGTGTTGATGGTAAAAGAGTGGCAAGTGGAGGTAAGGACAAACACGTGAGATTGTGGACACACTGAGGCCCCTCTGACACTTCGTGTTTCCATGGTCCCAGGTCCATGGTATTATAGAACATAGAGCCTCGATGATAGATGTTAATTCACACTCAGTCACAGCAAGAGTACATGTAGTTCGTCCGCTTTCTGAGACTTGAAGATCGAGCTGGGGTTTTTTTTTTCTTTTTATGCGGCCCTAACCGCCCCGGAAATCGAGTTCCGTCTCAAATATTTTGTTCAGCGGCCTCAGAGGCCTCAGCAACGAAAATCTGCTTCAACTCTCTTCGGTTCTGCTATTGGGGCTGATTTCTCCACAAGCGCAATAAAAATGCTCAGATCCAGATTTGCAAACCAGATACGTCAACTGACGACGATCTCTCGATTCCCACATCTCTCAGAGATCACAGCCAAGGACCTCCATGTCCCAAGCACACCTTTCGGCCATGGCACATACTTCCTCGAGCGCTCATCATACGGCAACTTGCCAGTATACACAGAGTACAAACAGGGTGTCCCATACACAGAAGTCAGAAAGATCAAGGGTGACATCATCCAGCTCAGAAACGACCTCCAGGAGGTGTTGGAGGACGTGCCGAAGAAGAACTTTAAGGTCCTCATGGAGAGCAAAAAGTTGTTGATCAAGGGATGGCACAAGGAGAGACTTCTTGGCGAACTTGAAAAGGTTTTCTGATGGCATTAGTATGCTTGTACATATGAGACGTTTATGAATCTGCATGATTATATTTTTATCAAGCAGTCTTGGTGTAGGACGAACTGTGAAGTGCGCGGTGACGGTCGAGACATTGAATGGAAAGATTAATTTCAAGTAACGTTATACAGAATGCTCATGCGGTGTTCTCTTTTGGTGCTTTTTGAATCACTGGCTCAGCACCAGGCTGTTTTGGGAAGTTCAACTTTGGATTCTTCTCAATCGGGATCTCTCTGTCCTCCTGTGCATGAGCTGCATCAACAGGTGCCGGGACTCTCTCGTAGAGATGAAGTTTTGGTTCAAGGTGGACAAGCTTACCGACTGCTTTCATAAATGGACGAATGGACTTTTGGAAATAAATGTTCAGACCCAAATCAATAGGGTTCAGGTATCTGAAACCACGAACATCGATACCATCGTATCCTGTGATTGTGTCGATCTTCTTCCATCTCCAATTCTTCAAGAATGGGATCTTCTCACCCTTATGATCTTTCGAGAGATCTGTTTCCGTGATGATGAAATCAAAGGTCTCCCACATTGGCCACAGAGTATCATGGTCCTCAGTCTTGTCGTAGTTGATGGTGAGGTTCGAGAGTGGAGCAACCTCGCCGAAGTGAGTAACACCAGTCATGCATCCCAATGTGTCAATGTGGACTGTTATTGGGGTCTCAGGGTCCAGCTGTTTGTAGATCAACTTCATCATGATAGTTTCAGTGAACTTCGTCAAAGCAACACCACCTGGGTAGTTGTAACTGGAAATGATGGCAAAGGCGAGAGAACCAGCCATGCCAGCGGCTGCCGAGCCAAAGACAATCAGGGCAAGAAGAGAGTACCCCCATGACTTCTTGCCCTTAGAAGTAATCCATGCAGCACCATTTGCGCCAAGAAGAGTGATTATAGGGCTGATGTAAATGATGAATCTCCACTCCTTGTGTGGCTGGAAGGAAATGAGAGTGACGAAAGACAGTGTTGCAAAAGCAGACAATCTCAGAATGTTCTTGGTTGGGTCAACAAAGTATCCGAGAACTGCCAGAAGTGGGACATGAGGTGGCATGTACATCGAGAGAAAGTATTTTGTGAAATACTGTGTGAATGGTTCAGTTCCCCACTCCGAGGACTTGCCCTCAATCACGTTGAAGATGAAAGATTCGACCTCTGGGACGGTGTATCTCTGCCAGAAGAAAGAGTCAACACCCAAACTCAAGAAGAAGCCAATTCCACCTCCAATAACAGCTGGTTTAATCAATTGAGGAACGGTGAGCTTGTTGTACAAAACATAGGCCAGGCCAAGTGTCAACATGAGCAACACAACTTCAACACGGAAGACAATGGCGGTGAAGGCCAACATGCCAATTGAGCGAGTGTAGTTTCCCTTGAACATCTGAGCAAAGGCATAATTCGTGAATGGAAGTGCAAAAAAGTTTGGAAGTGTACGTGATGAGTAGAATGGGATGTGGAACTGTGTGATGATGAAGAGTGTGAACCACAAGCCGAAAGACCATGGGCTGTACTCCTGGGATGGTGTAGCTGGTGTAGCCTTCTTCACGACCTTGCCTCCCTTCTTCTTCAATGGCTTCTTCTCAGATGATTGAGGTGCAACTGTAGAGAGCTCTTTGGAACCGGCCTTGACTGCACTGAAGGCTGCGTCCTTAAGGTAGACCAGCATGATGGCGTTGACCAGAGAAAGCATTGCTCTTGCCACGATCTGACCGTCCTGCTTGGTGAATGCTGGAGGCATGAAGTAGGTTACAGGTTTCGTGATTGCAGCCAAGAGAATAGACCCAATGAAAGTGCGGGGAACTGCGCCTGGGAACTCGACATGGTCATACTTGGAGACGTTGAGGCCGTGGTAGATGATGTCGTGGACTGCCTGGATGTTGAAGGACTCCTCGACCTTTGTGTACTGAGCCAGCAGCACGTAGCCCCAGAACACGGGCACAAGAAGAATGTCCAGAACCGACGGCATTGTGCTCAAGAAGGGATTTTCCTGTCAGATCTGAACGGGACGAAACTTGTTCGGCAACGTGTTGTTTGTTCGTTTGACCGGGATTGTACGTGGCCGCGATCATCCTGTTCCATGTGACAGTTACCGCTTTCGGACATTTTCGCAGAGTTTTGGCGAATTATTTTTGCGAGTTTTGGTGCAGTGGCGATGGCACTTCTCCTGCATTGTCTTGTTCTTATAACACTAATAAGAAGCTGACAATGGATGACATTCCAGAACTCGTTACTGGTGAAGAGGTGGATCTTGACCAGCGCCTGCAGCAGGCCAAATTTGTGGATCCTGGCCTGACGGAAGAGCAGGTTGCCAAGTACCAGGAGACACTCAAGCTTCGACAAACAGCGGGGGAGAAGCCTACAAGAAAGATTCCTGTTACCATCATCACTGGATACTTGGGTTCAGGGAAGTCCACACTTCTGCAACACGTTGCCAAGGAAGGAAAAAGGAAATTCGCTGTCATCCTCAACGAATTCGGAGACTCCTCTGAGATTGAGAAGTCACTCACGGTCACAGACGGTGACAAGTCCTACACGGAATGGCTTGACCTTGGTAACGGCTGTCTCTGTTGCACTGTGAAAGATGCAGGTGTCCAAGCCATTGAAGAACTTGTCGAAAGGTCTGGAGACTCCATTGATTACATTCTACTGGAGACATCTGGAATTGCAGACCCAGCACCAATCGCCAGGATGTTCTGGTTGGACGAAGGGGTCAGAAGTAACGTCTACATCGATGGAGTCGTCACTGTCTTGGATGCTGGTAATATTGAACAGTGTCTCTCGGATACTGGAGGTCATTGGCACAAAGAGCACGGACATGGTGAAGTCCAAGAAGAAGGCGTTACCACGGCCCATCTCCAGATTGCATTGGCCGATGTGGTCCTCTTGAACAAGATCGACACACTCAAAACAGACAAACAGGAGCTCATCAACCAGGTGAAGGAAATCAACAATACAGCACCAGTTTATGAAACTAAATTTGGTGACATTGATGTCGGCAAACTGCTGGACCTGCATGCCTTTGAAGCCAATGTCAAACTCGGAGAGGACAAAGGATCATTCCATGACTCAAGAATCTCCACCATATCATTTGACTTTGGGATTATCAGTGAAGAAGAGTTTGCAGATTTTGAAAAGTATATTCAGTTTGTCCTCTGGGAGAACATGGCTAATGGCAAAGAGATTGAGGTACACAGGGCAAAAGGAATCATTCTGACGGACAGCAAGATCCGTGTGTTGCAGGGTGTGAGAGAGGCATACGAGTTTATTGAGGCACCTTCTACTGAACTTACCCAATCGAAGCTGGTCTTCATCGGAAAGAACTTGAAGGTTGATGACCTAATAGCCGAGATGGTGAACCAGACTGATATTGAGGTGTCATTGAAGGGTACTGCTTAAATGATCACCAATTAATGATAGCATGAATATTCGGTATGACTACGTCGTCATTGATCAATAGTGTAGCAATTTATAACATACATCTGTACTGTAACAAGTCATTAAAAGTCATAAAACCAAAACATTACTCAAACATACTCAAACACCAATGTCCGATGAAACCTCTGACGATGAGGAGCTCTCACCAAAGGCCAGCAATCTGATCTCCACGAGCCATGGGTCCTCCAGGAGCTTCTGTGCACTTGGACGCTTGTTTGGGTCTCTTTCCAGGCACTTCACCAAGAAGCGTCTTCCAGACTCACTCAACTGGTCCTTGGTTGGTAACAGAGGAAGATGGCCAGCAGCAATGTGGTACATGATTGCCCACTCGTTGTCCAAGTTGGCCCATGGACGTCTTCCGGTAGCCATCTCAAGAAGACAGCAGCCAGATGACCAAACATCAACAGCGTACTTGGAAGAATAAGAGCCAGTGATCACCTCTGGAGACATGTACATAGGCGTACCAGTCATACTGTTGACCTTGGTGGCAACCTTCTTGGTGGCGTTCTTGGCAATCACCTTGGCAGCACCAAAGTCCACAAACTTGATGATACCATTGTGGTCCAGAAGGATGTTTTCTGGCTTGATGTCCCTGTGAACAATTCCCATATCGTGTAAGTAAGCAAGACCTTCAAACATCTGAAGCATGTACATCTGGATGACCGTCTCATCTTCGATTCTTCCATGCTCCAGCAAGGAGGCCAATGATCCACCCTCACAAAACTCCATGAAGATGTTAACCTTGTCACGATGAACTTCAACACCGTAGTATTGGACAATGTTTGGATGGTTCAACATCTCAAGAACAGTCATTTCCTCCTTGATCTGCGGGACGACTTGTTTGATGGATTGGATGTCGTGGAATCTGATCTCCTTAACAGCCAAGACACCACCTGTGTCCAAGTTCAATGCAGAGAAGACGCTTCCAAAAGAACCACCGCCAAGGAACTTTCTCTTCTGCCATCTGATGGACAGACTCGAGAACGATGAAGCCAAGAATGAGAGGTACTGATTCTCCTGCACTGTATCATCAAGAACCTTACCAACGTTGCGCTGGTTCAACTTCGCCTCCAGCTCGTCCAGCTTCTTCATGGTTTGCTCTCTGAAAGTACGCAGGAGCATCTTGTCATCCTGGAGGTTGGTAGGCTTGTAGTTCACAGCCTTCTTCTCGGCCTGACTGGATCTGGCTCCCATAATGTCAAAGTGGGAAATCAAGAGCGACATGCATCCCGCAACCTTGTCCTTCAACTTGTTGAACTGTTCGTCGGTCAGCGTGAGAATGTTCATACCTCTTGATACTTCCATGGCGAACTCCAGAGCACCAACACACCATCTGAAGGTCTTCTTGTCTGTTGGGATACAGTCATCAACAATGTAGCTGACCCACTCAATAGACATCATAATCATCTTCTTGATCACCATTGTTCTTCTTGATCCATCAATGCCTCTGATGTAGTTCTTGGAGAGATCCTTGACGAACGAGTAGAAGATGTAGATCGACTCGTGTGTCTTGTTCACCTTTTGAATACTCAATCTGCAGCGGGACAATTCAGTGAATGAAAGCAAGATCGTTCTGTAGAACAGCTTCTCGGCTCTGGACAACTCCTTCTGGACACGTGGGATGGAGGCTCTGTATTGTGTAAGTGTAACAGAGTCGCCGACCAAGTCCGTGAACATGGTCTTCGTGTGTCTCAATGTCTGGGATGAGCCTTGGGTCACAAGAAGCAGCTCACCCGGCTTGATGTCAAAGTCCAGATCGTGGTCAACATGCAAGTTCACAATGGAACCCTCCCAAAGCATCGGCTTTGCGGCACTGAACACAACAATGTATCCAATCTCACTCTCCTCCTCATAGTCATCAATATCAATCTCAATAATGGAAGACTTTGACTTGTAGAGGTCCGAGCCAATATCCTTTCCTGTCAAAATGTCAATGACGGTCTCATCACGGCCATAGAGACTGCTTGATGCGAAGATGTAGACACCGTGGGTCTGGCCGGTCTGGACGAGGAAGTGATCATTGTTCTTCATCGCATCGAGGAAAGCACCAACCTTGTTCAAGTTAAACTGTGCAGAATTGAAGAAGGCCTTTCTGATACTGTTGCTGAACTTGTTCAACTTTCTTCTCAGTCCACTGCTTTTGTCAATAGTGGTGGTCGTCCAGTTCGTGATCTCGTGCGATTTCTGTTGCTCACTGAGATCTGGGTCTTTGACAATATTCTCCAGCACCTTGACTTGTCCACTGATGTATCCATTTAGACGTTGGACAAGTTTTGCTGTCAGCGAGGAGATCTGGAAGGCAACCTCTGGACCCGAGTTGTCGATGTAGTAACCAACGTTCTTCACAACTTGCCACAAGGCCTCCAAGTCATCAGGCTCCTTGAAGGTTCTGAAACTCTTGGTCATTGTGTTGATCACCTTACGGTGCAGCAAGCTGAAGATGTACTGCACACCCTCAAAGACTGCCTCATCAAAGTTCTCTGGTACATCGATGTAGATACTCCAACCACGCTTGTACTCCAAGTGGGCCTGCTTGATCTGAAGAGCAAGTCCAATGTAGAGGGAAAAGTCATCAATCATCTCGTCAATCATCATCATGGTTGGGTTGTTGAGCTTTCTAGCATATGCCAGACGGATCTTAATGGTCTCTTGGATCAATCTCATTGGGAAGATGTAGAGCTTAGACAACTCAGGAATGTAACTTGGCAAGTTGAGCTCCTCAAAGAAGTCACTGTAGGTCAAGTATGCCAGCTTCGACTTGTTCAACCAAGGAACGTGTGGTTCAAAGATTCTCTTTTGGAAGATTGCAGAGATCTCTTTCTCCTTAAGCATTGAGTCAGCAAAGGAGGTGTCGACGAAACCATCGTTTCTGATCTGAGTCAAATCCAAGTTCTTCGACTGAGTCCACTCTTCCAACCCCTTCAGTTCTCTTCGTAGCGTCTTCGTAATATTCTTCCAAGAGATGAGGGCCTCGACTGTGTGGACAAATTGATCACTGGAGCAGATTGGCTTTTCATGGGCCATCTCCTTCTCATCTCTCCAGAGCTCTTTCAAGGCATCGTACTTCTCCAATACCGCACGCACCTCCTCCAAAGCATTCTCAGGATCTTTGACTTTGAAGTTAACAATCTCATTCAGTGTGTCATCAGCAGCAGATCTGGAGTATTCAATGATCTTCATCTGTTGCTCTTCAGTTCTTCCGTAGATGTAAGCCTTGATTCCCAGCCAGAGGTTGTTTTTGTAGGTACTCTGGTAGTAGAAGTCTGACTGCGTGATGATTCTTCTCTTCTCAGATCTGACAACATCACCATTAAGCACGAGACTCAGCATGGTCTGCCACTCAAGTCTCTCGAGGATCTTTGGGTTCTCTCTGTCGTTATCCAAAACTGCTGAGCTCAGGTTATCAATCTCAAGGCTGGAGCTCTTGATCATCTCACGACCAGCGTAGATGTTCTCCTCTTCACCGTCCGAGTCGTCATCGGCAATGCTCTCTTCCTCCTCCTCTTCACTGTCTGTCGGATCTGAAATGATGGCCTTGGTGTAGTAATCATCAGCAATATCGTTCTTGATTTTCTTCAAGTAGGATCTCTCCTGGGCCAAAAACTGAGCGCTCTGGAAAGAGCGTGTGCCCGAGTTCGTCCTAGGCTTCGTCAGCCTCGATGATCCTGAAGGCGTTCTTGCTGGCGAGTATGCCTGCTCGTAACTGGACATCCTCTGTAGTGTGGCACTTGGCGAGCGGCCATTGTTGATAGAGGAGTTTGGCGAGCGGTGCGCCTGCAATGACTCTGGGTGACCCATGGCCTTGCTTAGGGAGCGATGGAGCTCTGGTTTTGGGTGTCCATGGATCTGTTGTGTGGTATTGGGAGATGATGTCGACCTGTTCAGGGTCTTCTTGTAGTTATAGTCCATGGCGGGCTCGTGGTGGTGCGGCTCTACCCAGTTGCGTGTTGTGTAAAGGTTAGAGGCTGTCAGTGCCTAGTTCAAGAGTGAGGCAATTCACTTGAGGGAGTTAAGGAGCGAATATGAGGATGTGCTGGTTGTGTGAGGGAGCGAGGCCGTTATCAACAATTGTTGCTGTGGTGTTTGACACTTGAGTGCCAGGGGAACAGAGCAAAATGCGTCGGGTCGGTGGCTGTTGCGAGCGTGGTGAAGTGTGCAATCGGTAGCCAACGTGGAGTGAGTGCCGGGTGTGAGACAGAGGCCTCCCTGAGTGTAAGAGGTGCTGTTGAGTGTTGCCGCCGTGGTGTTGTTGACTTCACTGTTGGCTCTTTCTTCTTTGATTACTTCTGAGGTGCCGCCGCGAACTCAGGTGCCCGCGCCAAGGGCTGTGGATTGTGATGGAACATCTGCAACAACTACGCCATGCAGAAGCCCATGGAAGTAACAAAACTGATATAATTAACGTGCTATGTAACAACTGAAATAAATAAATGTACAAGTTGTTGTGATTTTTCTTTTTGCGGCGAGCCTATCAATCCAGAACGAGACTTCCTCTATCAGACGGAGAGCCTGGTAGGTATAGAATAGCCCGCAATCGAGAGTGTTTTGCCCCTGATGGTCTGTGGGATCATTTCAATTCATGAATATCATTGGGTGTGGAGTGAATGGGTAGGTTGATGAGTAAAGGCGATGACAATGTGCGTGTGATGGCATGCAATGCTTACTTGAGTCTGGCCATCAATCTTGGAACGACACAGTCGTTGATGTGATGCTGCAAGTGGAAGAACTCCTCGACACAATCCTCCTTGTACTCAAGCTCAGCGTAGTTTGGATCCTCCTGCTGCTTTGTGACTCTCTCGACACACTCCTCGTAGTGGTGGAGGTATGGCTTGATGCTTGGAAGAGTAGCACACTCCTTTCTGAGCTTGTCCATTGGGTCACCACCCTCCTCCTCCTCATCCTCGTCGTCATCCTCGTCTTCATCCTCTTCCTCTTCCTCCTCACCAGCCTCCTCAGCTGGCTCCTCAGCGGCCTCCTCCTCAGCTGGAGCAGCCTCCTCTTCCTCGGCAGCTGGGGCCTCTGGGGCAGCCTCCTCCTCCTCAGCTGGGGCGGCCTCCTCAGCTGGAGCGGCCTCCTCAGCGGCTGGGGCCTCCTCAACTGGAGCAGCCTCCTCAGCAGGGGTCTCCTCAGATGAAGTCTCCTCGACAACCTCCTCGGCTGGCTCCTGTAATCAACCATGTTAGTGATCTGTCTGTCTATAACCGTTCCAATGCGATAACACCGTCGGGGCAAAACGAACGAAACATACCTCAGCAAAAGCCAAAGTTGGGACAAAAGATTCAATCAGCTCCGCAAGGAAGGACATTTTGTCTGTGATGTGTTGTATGTGGGTTTGGGTTGTGCTGTTGCGATCCCGTGAAGTTGAGCTCTTGATGCTGTCTTCACGCTGTGCTTACTTTTTTTCCTCCGTTTTAAAACACCGGCAGCCCATTGGCTGAGCCATACCGAGCCTCGCGAACCGAGATCATGAGCTCTGTAGATACTGGAGAAGCTCCCTGTTCATGTGGTTGGGTGAAGTTTTCGGTGTCTTGTTCAAAAGTGGAGTTGAGTCTATCTGACGCCAGAAACGAGACAATAGGTTCCTGGTTCCCCGCTCAAAGTATCGTACGTTGAGCGTGGCTCCACAAGCGAGTGTGGTCCGGTCCCCAAAAACTGAGATCTCAGCTTCTCAGATACATGAACATGAGCTGTTATCCGAAATAATCTACAGATCCAGTAGAAATAACTTTTGGAAACCGTACTATTACACATAAAAGAGTTTAAAACACCAAGTCATGGACCGAGTTCCTTACTTCTTCTCAGTGGAAGCAGCAGCAGCAGCGAGCTTAGCTCTCTTAGCGAGCTTAGCCTCGGACTTGGAACCGAGGATACCACCACCCCAGTGCTTTCTGTTCTCCTCGTACTTCTCAGCGAAGTTGGAGTTGATGGTGGAGACCAAGGTAGCGAGAGCAGCCTCGTCCTCAGCTCTGACCTCGGTCAAAGCAGCGACGGCAGAGGTCTTCTGGTGAACCAAGGTTCCGAGTCTGGCCTTACCCTTGATAATAGCGTATGGGACACCCATCTTTCTGCAGAGAGCTGGAAGGAAGATGACCAACTCGATTGGGTCAACGTCGTTGGCAATCAAGACGAGCTTGGCCTTCTTGTTCTCAATGAGGGAGACAACGTGGTTCAAACCGTACTTGACAACGTATGGCTTTGGAGAAGCCTCCTGTCTGGTCTTACCCTCAGCGATGGCAGCAGCCTCCTTGGTGAGACGCTCCTTCTTCTCAGCCTTGGTCTCTGGTCTGTACTTGTTGAAGAGCTTGAAGGCCTCGGCAGCGGTGTTTCTGTCAAGAGTGTGCTGGAACTGGGAGATAGCTGGTGGAACCTTCAATCTCAAGTTCAAGATCTTCTTCTGTCTCTGGAGACGGACGTACTCTGGCCATCTGACGAATCTGGAGAGGTTTCTCTTTGGCTGGATAGCCTGTCCGATACCGAACTTCAATGGCTTGGACTCAGCCAATGGGTTCTTTGGGGCCTTGGACTTGGAGCCAGCCTTCTGGGCCAATGGAGCTGGGGCGACCTTCTTACCTTTTGGAGCCATTTTGATCTGTAGATAGGGAATTCCAATAGTTACCCAAGGGTGTTGATGTGTTGAAGTTTTTCACTTTTCACTACACAGCGGCATCGCGCTCCAGGCTCCGTCCCACACGCCGAAGCTCCCCGTCAGAGCTCAGAAAGCGTGAGAAGCACGGTATGGGCCACATGCGCGAACTCGTTCGATAGCGTCCCCGTGGGCACAGTGCACTGCGAAAGGCCTTTCCGCGAATTTGTGACTGCGAAACTTAAGCGGTGTGCGGGTGTTTCTGAAGCATTCGCGAATATGTGGGGGAAACCCGTGATGTTTTGGCAGAGGTCTGTGGAAAGTAGTACGGCGTGTACACTTACAGCACCATCACGAGCGCTACAACAAAGGTTCAAACATCAAGACGTGAATATCAACATGACTTATATATACACGCTCATAAGCGATTCATCAGCAACATAAGAACTATAGCAGGAGAGAAAACAACCGATCGTGAAAGCATCGTCAAAGGAACATCATGGAGGCGGCGCACAAGAGTAGCTGCACCAACCAGTCACCATGAAGCGACTTAGTTGTCGATCCAGCCCTTGGCTCTCTCAACGGCTCTCTCCCACAAGGTCCAACCTTCTCTTCTGACAGTGTCGACGGAAGCGGAGACGAAGTCACCCTGGGACTCACCACCGATGGAAGCGACAACGTCATCCAAGTTGTCCCAGAGTCTCTTGGAGGCGTCCTTCTCAGCCATACCAGCGGCGATAGCAGCACCGAGGGCAGTAGCCTCAGAGTTTGGAGATCTTCTGACAGTGACACATGGACCGAGGATATCAGCCTGGATCTGCATCACCTCGTCGGACTTGGACATACCACCATCCACGGCCAAGAGGGAGAGTGGGGCCTTCTCATAAGTGCCAACAGCCTGCTCGAGGAAGTCACCCTGAGCACCAGCGTCGGAAGCCATGGCCTTCAAGATGGCTCTGGCCTGGTAGCAAACACCCTCCAATGCGGCTCTGGCAATGTGGGAAGCAGTGGTGTACTGGGTCAAACCGAGGATGGTACCTCTAGCCTCAGAATCCCAGTATGGGGCAAAGAGACCGGAGAAGGCTGGGACAAAGACGACACCACCGGAGTTGTCAACCTGGTTGGCAAGTGGACCAATGTCCTGGGCCTGGTTGATAAGCTTCAAGTTGTCTCTGAGCCACTGGACAACGGAACCGGCAACGGCGATGGAACCCTCAAGGGCGTAGTGTGGGTGGTTCTCGCCCTCGTCGAGGGATGGGAACCAGAAACCAAGAGTGGTGAGTGCACCCTTCTGGGAAATCAATGCCTCCTTACCGGTGTTGTAGAGCAAGAAACAACCAGTACCGTAAGTACACTTGGCGGCACCCTGCTTCAATGCCAACTGGCCAACCATGGAAGCGGACTGGTCACCGAGACAACCACAGATTGGAAGACCCTCAATGGTGGCCAAGTGGTCAATAGCAGCCTGGGAGAGAGCACCAGGGTAGCCCAATGGGCCGAGGTCTGGGGTCTTGAAGGCACCGTAGTACTCGGAGGAGGAGACAATCTTTGGAAGGGCAACCTTCTTTGGGTCAATGTCCCAGAACTCGAGGAGCTCGTTGTCGTAGTCAAAGGTTCTGATGTCCATGAACATGGTTCTGGAGGCGTTGGAGACATCGGAGACGAAGGCGTTCTCCTTGGTCATGTGGTAGATCAACCAAGTGTCGATGGTTCCGAACATGAGCTCGCCCTTGTCGTAAAGGGACTTGACCTCGTCGTCGTTGTCGATGAGCCATCTGAGCTTGGAGGCGGAGAAGTAGGTGGAGAGTGGAACACCGTTCTTGTTTCTGAGCTCCTCGAGTCTCTCAGCAGAGTTGGCAGCCTTCTTCTTGTTGACAATCTCTGCGGTTCTGGTGTCGTTCCAGACGATACCGTAGTTGACCGAGCGACCGGTGGCCTTGTTCCAGACAATGGTGGTCTCTCTCATGTTTGCAATACCGATGGATGTGACCTTGTATGGCTTCTCACCCTTGGCGGCACGCTCCTTGTTGATGTTCTCCAAGGTGACCATACAGGCGGCAAGACACTGGACACCGTTGGCGAGAACGTGTGCTGGCTTGACCTCGACCCAACCTGGGTTTGGGAATCTGAGGGTTGGGCCCTTGGCGTCCTTGTCGTCCTCGATCTCGACGTCGGCGGAGGCGGTGATGGTGACACCCTCTGCGGAGAAGATCTTGGTCTCACCGTCGGCGGTGGTGTTGGCGGTGGTGGAGTACTCGATCTGGTGCTTGGCCACCTCCTCTCCCTTTCTGGAGAAGAGGATGGCTCTGGAGGATGTGGTACCGATGTCGATGGAGGCGACGAGGGAGGTGTCTCTGTCGGCCATTGTGATGTGTAAGTGCTGGATTGGTTAACAGTGGGAGCCGGGATTGGACGCAGCGAGCCGAGTGGGAGAGGAGGCCCTTTTATACCCGACGAGCCACCGAGGAGAAACCGCCCCCCGTTTCGTCGAAAAAAGTCTGGAGAAGATGCACGGCCCGCGTCGAAAGCGGAGATGTCCACAGCTCGCCACCGCTTGTCCCGGACAGGCGTTTGGGCGGGACATGTGGCTGGAGGAGAGCTGGGTTGGTGAGAGGTGATGGTGTTTGGTGGTGTATATCCCTTTCTAGTTCATCTACAACCCCGGTATCCGACCCATAACGCCCTCAGCTCGCCGTCCAGAGCGCAGCAAAGCCCGCGCGCTTCTCCCCGGCTTCCCACCGTCTGCTCGTCTCCTCTCTTCTTCTCCCCTTGTCGACGCGACCGTGTGACTATGGCGAGGAGTCGTGGACACGTAGCACACCCGCAACAAGCTCCCTGGGTACAGTTTGGTTGGCTGTTCCAGTGTTCGGCCCGACCCCCCAATTACGCATGTTTCTGGGGGCGTTCTGGGGTTCTGGGGTTCTGGGACCACGAGCCAGGCCCAGTTGTGGGGATGAAATTATGGGGGGCCGTGGTGGTTGTATCGTAGTACGTACGTACCAGCGTTCCACACGTTCGAGATGAAGCAGATCACGATGCTCCTCGGCTACAAGTAACAACACCAGATCCCTTCTCCTGTGTCTGTCCCGTGTCCTCTGTCCCAGGCCCGTTATGGCTGCAGTAGCCGGGGGAGAAGTGTGGAGAAGGGGCGGAGTCCTGGCCGACAACAAAGCAAAGGTCTTTGTTCTCGCTACAACAGCGCAAGAGATCCCGGGAACCGAGGAGGGGAAGGGTCAGAGACGAGACAATTCAAATATTGTTTCCAGCTTCCAACAATTGTTCCAAAGTGGCAATCGCCGTTGAAACCAGTACGAATTAACAGCACCACCGCTCTCAACTTTCAAGCTCTCGAGTCTCCACAAACCATCGGACAAATAGCCAAAGTGTCCCGGGGATCCACCACGATCCCGCTGGCTGAAGTTTTTCCGGGGCGACGCGCTCTGGCGTTGACACAAACTGCGTGGAGAAGGGCGTGTTCCCGGGCTGTGTTGGGAGTGTTGTGGAGCTTTGCTTGGGGTCTATGCTAAACCTTCTAAACAATCCAATCCACCATACACAAAGAGAGATCCAAAGAGACATTTCTGGCTCCACAACGAGCGCGTGCGGCTCCGCGTAAACGACACGCTGGCCCGGGGAATCGGACACGCTCCCACGACCTTTCGCGCTTCTCCCGGGGCTCGTCTCTCTCTCTCTCTCTCTGAATTCGAGTACGTACCAGGCTCTCTCCCTCTCTCCAGCTTCTCCAGACAGCTCTCCACACGGTTCCCCGCTCTGCTACATGACGGGACGCGAGCATGGTCATCACACGACTCACTCCGCCGGTCCACTCAGCCAATCAGAGCCCGCCATGGGGGATGCAAGTGGGACATGACACCAACCTCCCCAGGCAAGCTCTCGCTCCAACGCACCAAGTCCAACAATCCAGCAGAGCTACGATCTGTGGACAAACCAGGAAGATACGGCGGGCCGGCCAAGTGCGTTGCAGAATAGGCTGTTGTTGCCTCTTTTGGGCTTAACAGCGCTCCCTGTGCCCTGCTCCGTGGCGTTGTGCTGGATCGAGAGTGTGTTGCCGCCCCGTGCCCGCCGATGCCAACACTCATACCGGAGGGCCAAAGCAGCTCCAACGTTGAATGGCTGAGCTGGCCTGGCGTTTGTTCACCCCAGATGTCAACAATCCTGCCGTCTTGCCCCACACAGCGGAGTCAACGGCTCAACGGTGTCGTTCAGCGTCCGGCTGTGAAATTGCACCATCGCACCACTCTCGCGTGCGGGAGAGGAACCCCCGCCGTACTGGGGATGGGAGGACTCATGGGCGTTGGTGACAAGATTGTAGACTTTCAAGGGCCGGAACTGAAAGATCCATAATAATTATAATTTAGATAATACAGAATTGTCGGTGTTTCTAAGCTGTGGAAGCCCCTCCTGATATGAGCTTCGAATTCAAACATCATGCCCTGGATCTAGGGGTTGGTCAAGCCGATCAAGAGAAGAGGGCATCGAAGTGCACCATCCTAACACCGGCATGATAGCAATGACGCTATAAGCTACACCCTCATTGCTTCTTAATCGGGACTCAAGAAAATATTCATCAGAAACACCAGGAATTGACCCCTCAACGCCCCACAGAGAACCTCTGTAGCCGACACTAGTGTTGACGATGACCTCATCCGCGTTCGCGAAGGCTTCAAAACATTTCATCAACACTTCTTCATCTGGTGGCAAACACCGTTGAATCGCCAAAACACATTCTCCTGCACCATCATATAAAACAATGGGTTGCTTTGAGCTCCTTACGTCCTTTGATGTGGAGTACGCGCCATCCTCGATCAAGAAATGGCGCTCGAAACGCACAGGCCTCCAAGCGGCTGTGATCTCGAAGGAGACGCCCCTCCTCAGCGGCTACTTCGCTGTCGCCACTGAGGTCTCAGACGACAGCGGCACACCACATACTCTCGAGCACCTTGTGTTCATGGGCTCACACAAATATCCATACAAGGGTCTCCTGGACACACTGGGAAACGTGATGTTCTCCAACACGAACGCGTGGACTGCCACCGACCAGACCGTGTACACGCTCACCACTGCGGGCTGGGAGGGCTTCAACACGCTGCTGCCGATGTATCTCGACCATATCCTGAACCCGACACTGACTGACGAGGCATGCTATACGGAGGTGTACCACGTTGATGGCGAGGGGAAGGAAAAGGGTGTCGTGTTCTCAGAGATGCAGGGCATCCAGAACCAGCCGTGGTTCCAGACACTGTTGGCCCTACAGAGGGCGTTGTACCCTGAGCAGAGCGGATACTCCTCTGAGACTGGTGGACTGATGGAGAACTTGAGAGTGTTGACTAATGACACCATCAGAAAATTCCATGAGAGCAGCTACAGGCCGAGTAATCTGTGTGTCATTGTCAGTGGTGCTGTTGACGAGGAGGAGTTCTTGCATACCATGGAGGAGTTTGACAAGAGCCTGCCTGAGTTGAGTCAGGAGGAGAAGAGACCATTTGTTGACTCCGAGGCACAGATCGTTAGATTGCCAGAACAGATCGTCAAGGAGATTGAGTTCTCGGAGAAGGATGAGTCCTATGGAGAGGTCGCCGTCTCGTGGATCGGACCAAAGCACGAGGACTACCACGAGGATCTCGGAATCACTCTCCTCTTGGAATATTTGTGTGAATCCCCAATTTCACTCTTGACCAAGAATCTTGTGGAGATTGAGGAGCCATTGGCTAGTGATTTGGAGTACAACACTGATGATTTCACATTCATCGTTCCATATATCAAGATGAACGATGTCCCAACTGAGAAGCTCCAGGGGGCCAAGGACAAGCTCTTGAAGCTTCTGAAAGAGCATGCAACCGTTGAGGAATTTGGCTTGACGAGAATGAGGGAGATTGTTGAAAACTCGAGAAAGAAGTTGCTCTTGTCCTGTGAGAAGTCTACCGACATCTTGACTGACTACGTCATCAATGACTTCTTGTACTCGGATCTCGAAGCCAAGGCATTGACCAGAAACCTCAAGTCATTACATGACTATGAGACCCTTTCCAACTGGACTGTTGAACAGTGGGTTGGCTTGTACAAGACCTACTTGATTGACAACAACGCAGCCATCGTCATCGCCAAGCCTTCGAAGAAGCTATACAAGGCTACCAAGAAGGCCAACAAGAAGTTGATTGAGGACAGAAAAGCCAAGCTCGGCGAGAAGGGCCTTGAAGATCTGAAGAAGAAGTTGGAGAAGGCTCAGGAGAAGAACGATGCTCCAATCCCGCAGGATATCCTTGACAGTTTCCCAAAGCCTGATCCAGCTAAGATCCCATTCATCAACACAACCACCGTTGGTGTTGGTTTAAACAAGGACGTTGAGAATGACTTGACCAATGAGTTCACCGAGAAGATTAATCAGGATACGCCAAAGGACTTCCCACTCTACATCAACGTTGACCAGTTCAAGTCCGAGTTCATCTCCATCGACATCATCATGTCTTCGTGGGTCATTCCAGAGAAGTTGCTTGCTTACTTTGACATCTTTTCCGAGATCTTTTCTCTGCCATTGGAGATTGATGGTAAGACCATTCCATATGAGACAGTGGTGAAGGACTTGCAGAACGACACTGTGGAGCACGCCTTGTTCAACGGCTTCGGAAACCAGTTCTCGGAGCTTGTCGATGCCCGTATCCAGGTCAAGAAGGAGAACTACCACAAGGCCATCAGTTGGTTCAAGAAGATCTTCTGGTGCACCAAATTTGATGAGTCCAGAGTGAAGGTTGCCATTGACAGACTCGTCAACTCGTTGCCATCCGTCAAGAGAAGTGGTATTTCAGTGCTCAACTCTTTGCACTCAACGACGTGCCTCAGCTCCAGATCTTTGAAGCGTTCGAAGGACCCACTCCTCAATGAGTTGTTCTACCGTGGGCTTTTGAAGAAGATTTCCGAAGGTGGATTCCAACAGATCCACGACGATCTCGAACAGATCAGATCAGCCTTGTTCGTCCCATCCAACTTCCGCGTCATCATCGCAGGTGACTTGTCCGCCATTGAACACCCAATCCAGGCATGGTCCGACTTCCTCCCATCAAACACCACAGTCACCCAGCTTACATCGATCCCACGCACATTCAACGTGGTCACTGACCTTGGCGAGACAATGGCCAAGAAGGCATACATCATGACTGCCCCAGCCTCAGATTCGACCTTCCTCTTGGCCTCTACGAGAATCCCAACAGACTACCACAACGAAGACATGGCTGCGCTCGCACTCGCCTCGTCATACTTGCAGGCCGTTGAGGGTCCATTCTGGAGAGGCATCAGAGGTACAGGACTTGCATATGGCGCCAACGTCGCACGCAGCGTTGAGTCTGGTCAGCTCTCATTCGACATCTACAGAGGCGCTGATGCCATCAAGGGATTCGAGGTTGGTCAGAAGATCGTTGAGGACTTGGCCTCGGGCGCTACACCTGTGGATGGCACGTTGTTCGAGGGTGCGGTGAGCAGCTTGGTCAACTCCATCGCAAACAGCGAGAGTAACTACTACTCCTCCGCTTCGTCCAAGTACATGGATAACGTTTTGAAGAAGAGAGGACCACACTTCAACACGAAGTTTATCGAGGAACTGAAGAAGGTGAGCCAGCAGGATATGGTTAGGGTGTTGCAGGAGTACTACGTCAAGATCTTCAAGAGTGATACGTCGGCTGTCTTTGTCTGTGCTCATCCGTCCAATGCGAAGGACCTCGAGGAGTTTTTCAAGAAGCAGGGCTATGAAGTCTCTGTTGAAGAGGTTACACAGCATGAAGGTGACGACGATGAAGGTGATGATGAAGATATTGACGATGACGAGGAGGGTGATGAAGATGAGTACAGTGAAGAAGAAGATGACTCCGAAGAGGACAGTGAGGAAGAGACTGATAGTGAGGAGGAGGATTGATGATCGTAATCATACTAGAATGCTGCATAATATTTGGTGCTACAGTACCCGCGCTACAGTAGTTGTTGGTCATACTTAAATAGTGTTCGGTTAATGGTTCTTGAAGTAGTTCACAACGTGCACCATCATTGCCTTTCCGAGACCATCTCTCGTCGTTCTGACCCTGAACTCGATAGTGTACTCATCCACATATTTGACCTTCAACAGCGTACCGAAGTTTCCCACGGTTGATGTGTGCAAGATACCACCTCCGAAGATAAAGCTTGGGGCATTCTGTTCAATCACAGCCAATCCCAATTTGCCAACAAATCTCGTTAGCCAAGCATGATCGACTGGTTTCTTCAGATTGATGGTCTCAAAGGCTTCGCCACCAGCACCCAGCACGTCAATTTGCTTCCAATGTTGCAGGAACTGTGGGAACTTCAGTGCAGTTGGGGTGACAAATTTGGTGAGGAAGATTGGAAGTTTGAGACGCACGTTGTTGAACCCACCGCCTGAGGAGAATTGGATTCGGAGGTTTGGAATCTCGTCCATCTCAAATGGAGCGCGCAGAAGAGTCTCAATTGTTGCAGTCGTCTTGCCGTTCACTGGGACATCAGAGTCTGGAAGCGTTGCCAAGTTGAGCACGATGTTTGGCTTCACCGTGCGGTAGTTCGTAGGTGTGATGATGAGCGAGCTCAGCTGCTGTGGAGACTTGTTCTGGAAAGTGAAGTTGATGAACATAAGTTCCTTCTCGGTCTGATGAGTGGTGATTCTCACGAGGATCTTGATCAGCGCGTTCTCGAAGAAGACACCCTGATTGAACTCAAACATTCTGTAGAAGCCAACCTCCCAATTTGGTGACAGTGGCCCCTCGGCTGTGGCAGACTTGTATGGCGCTGGAACAGGTGGTGCAGGCCCACGGGATGACGATGGGGCTGATGTCATTGGTGTGGTCGTTGCCGTATGGTTCTCTCCAAAAGGATCTGTGATGTCACCTTCGTCAGATAACTCATCGTCCTCTAGAATGGTATTGCTCAGCTTCTGGGTCAGGTTGTCTGTGCTCTGTACGAGCTCTCTCTTGGCACTTGGGTTGGTCTTGCCCAATCTCAACAAGAGCGGGTTCTGTCTGGTGTTGAAGACTGGAATCTCGTCAAACACGAGCATGTAAAGCATCTTACCTTGGTCTGTTCCGAGCTTCTGGATCATGTTCAAGTATTCAAAAGAGCGCTGTTGTAGCTCGGAATTGATGGAGTTAACTTCAATCCTCAGGAGTTTGATCATCTTGGATCTGAGCTTCTTGTCCTCAATGTCAAACTTCAATAGCTTCATGAGCGTCACGAGAAGCATCTGTCTCGTATCGTTGGACACATAAAAGTAGATCCTGGCCAGAATGTCAAATTGCTTTTGCAGAGGATATTGGTCAGTAATCAACCCCGCAAACTCACCGAGAACGTAAGCTGCGATCTTCACCATGGCCTCGACGAAGTTTGGCTTCATGATGTAACCAAAGAGGGATCTGCATGTAAGCTGGTGTAACGATTCATTGTTCACAACAATTTGGACAATTCTCTCCCAGATGGAGTCGTTCAATTGCGGACCAGCTGCGTCGATGAGCTGGAGGTTGGTGTTGACAAACCAGTGTGGGTCCTTGGCGAACTTCTCACTTAGAACAGCAACCTTGATCGCAATCTCAGAGCGGATGACATGATCAGAAGTCTTCATGGATTTAAGAAGTTCACCGACAATGTATGGCGTGCTGTCGATGTCCGCAACGACGTAGATGAGGTCGAGGGCCTTCTTGGATATGGAAACGTCTTGTTCGTGAAGTAGCTGGAGAATCTTGAGGAGGTGCTTTTGTGATCTCTGCAGCGTTGTGTGTTCTGAGCTGAGTTTGATCAAAGAGTCCAATGCAAGATATTTTGTGTTCATCTCATTAGAGTCCAAAAGCCTCGTGATGGCGTCGATTGAGGAGATGAGTGCTTCTGGGGATGGGTCAAGGTGGACTGCAAGATCAATCATGGCAAAGAGGACGGCGTTGTAAACGTTTCTGATGGACGAGTCTGTATCTTTACGTGCACCAATACGGTTAATGGTCGTGGAAACGCATTCACGGAGAGTCCGTAGAGAGTTCAAGTCAATGTTGAGGTTCTTTGAATCCGGAAGAAGTGTGGTGAGCAGCTTGGCTATTTTGACGATCAACCATGGAGAAGCCACACCGCCAAAAAAGTAGTCCTTAGGAACATTGTCGGTCTCAATTATAAGCAAACTCAGTTTCTTGGCAAGAGTTGGAATCAAAGCCCTTGTACTCTCAAAATCAACATCAGTGGCGATGTAGGTGGCAAGCGGAAGAACTGAGAGAACCACCCCGAGATTTGGATCGTCAACAAGTGCAAGAATTCTCGGAACCCATGCTTGATGCTTCAAAAGGCAGTCCCTGTTGGCTTTCACCAGTTTCAGAAATGCGAGTGATGCTCTCTTCTTGATCAGTGGTGATGCTGTAGGTGATCTGAGAACTTGGAAGACATCCTCAATCAGTAGGTCTGCCCATGTGGTGTTTCCAAGAGTCCCGATGCACTGGAGTGCCAGTATGTTGGATTCCTCGTCGGTGGATGCAAGATCTCTCTTCAAAGACTGTATAAGAGAGGTCAAGAATGCTGAGTCAGATTCTTTGTCGTTGCTGCTGAATAAAAGAGATATAGCCAGATACCCAATCAGCTTTTCCGTGTAAACCTTGGAGGATATCAGCTGGATGATTTGACCCTCCCCAAACATGACGTTGAAAGCATTCAAATTGGAGCTTGAGGATAAGTATATGTATATCAGCTTGGAGACATACTTCTTCCTTTGGTAACCATTCAACTTGCCCTCGGATGCAAACTGTTTCTGGATGTTTACAATCTCGGAGTTGATCCGCTTGTCCTGCTCCTCTTTCGAGTCAACATTTCGCAGATCAGCAATGAACTGCTGCAATCCTTTCATCTGAGCACCCATCACGATGAGCAGTGCCTTGAAAGATAGCGCTTTGTGTAATAACTCTGCTATTTGGACACGCGTTGTTGTTGATCCGAAGAACGCGGAATTTGTTCGAGGCAGACAGACAGGCCCCTGGAATGTTGCCCGAACCAGGCCAAAGACCCTAACAATAGATGTCATTTATTTGTACCTAACGCGCAATTCAAGGGCATTTGAAGGTGCCTATACTTTTTTTCAGGTCTCTTTTATGACAAGCCCATGTTTTTGGAGTGATCCAACTCCAGCATCAGGGGATAAGAGGCAATGTGCTTTCGATACCCCATATTTTGCACCATACTTCTTCCCAACCATCACTAACTAGAGCAACAACTAACTCGATACGTGTTTTTCGACACTTGGCTGATGTATGAACCATTCTGTCGAATTATGTAATTCGCTACTTGCTTCCAAGGAGTTATAGCTCTTCAAACCTGCCTAAGAAGAGCTAATATCTAGCTTCCACTTAGAGTTTAGGTGCCAATTATGGTGTCCTTCGAGTTCTGACACACTCTAATCTACAGATCGGGTGCTTATCTGGGGATTAGACGATGTTTAGGCTCCAAAATATGCTAAAATATCAAGCATGGTCGTGCCCGTACCGATTTTATGCTGATGACGTCTGTAAAACAGCACATTTTCAGAACTCGAATCAGGCGTTAGTGGTTTATCCTTAGAACTAGGAAAGCATGCAAGGCACATGTACCAGGAGAGTAGGTAGTATGGAGGTACTGAGCGCCACAAGGCGGAAACCCTAGCGGCAGGTTGTAGCTAGGTTGTAGCTGAGCAGGACTTAACACCTCTACCGCCTGATTTGGCTCGAGTAACGCTTGAATCGGGCTCCCTGTGACTTTCAGGCACCTAATGTAAGGACTTATAGTGATGTTTAGGGGGGAGGAATGTCAGAGGGCTTGTATTTGGGCTAAATCGGGCAGGTTGTGAAGATTTAGTGACTCAGATCTGGAAGATCGGCGGGAAATCGGTGAGATCTAAGCCTTCAACAGCACGCGTTAGTGGTTTAGCGGTAAAATTCCAAGTTGCCATCTTGGAGCCCCCGGTTCGACTCCGGGCTAACGCACTCTTTTTTGCAAGATTAGAACTCTTTGTTTCCTTGGAAGCCTCAGAACACAATTGGGAGGTTCCAGAACACAATTGATGAATCTGAGCTCTACAGGACCTCCAGGAGATCCTCACCCTGATCCAGGCCGTGAGCCCTCC